>MU159585.1:51344-75097 GCA_015888305.1 Antheraea pernyi | reverse complement strand
CTTCTGATACTAATTTTGAATAAAGCAAAATTTCGAGCACAAATTTAGTTTATACAAGAAGATGCTTGCAAGAGAATTTTTCTAGTATATTTGACATTACAATTAAATATATGGTACTTAAAATATAATGTCCACTTTAAATATGGTGTAGAAAAGAATGATATCGTTTATAATTCAAAGTTTTAATGACAAATAAGTAAACTATATACATTGCGATTACTATATCTTTTAAAATTACAAAAAAAAATGTTTAGTGTCCACAAGAAATCTAAATAATATTTCAAATTTACCGGGATATATTATGTAAGAGATTTAAAAATGAAAATAAAATCATACAGCCTAGTGAAGTCACGAACGTATAAGAAACGTAAAAATGCTTTGAACGTGTGTGCAGATGTCACAGAGTAGAGGTGTTTAGGTCATTTTATTCGATTTTATATCCTTTATCAAGAAACATGTTCAAGTACAATCCTTGCTCGCCTCTTGTTAAACGAATAATGTATTTTTGCTTGACCTCATCATATTTAAATTTAAAAAATATAGTTATGCATCTACCGATTAGTATATACGAAATAAGGTGTGCAATTATAATAAGTATAGATAGTTCTGTAATCGATTTTTATCACTGTCTCATTTCTAGAAACGTCACATTGACAACTGCCACACGTCACTGTTTAACGAATTAGGCTATAGACTAAATTAATATAAAAAAGGAATATATTTAATAACTGCTGTAAGTTTTTGACGAGATTTTGGTTTGTCATGTAGTGGATTTTATATTTTATTCATAATCTTGTGTTACTTGACTCTATATTTTGTAAAGTTGGTGCTGCTTTACGTAATAGAGCTCGGTTATTGTGCATAAGTGAAGTGAATGGAAAATAATACCACGGACCATGAATTCTGAGATGCCACAAAAACTTTCTGGAAAATTCTAACAAGAGAGCCACCATCTTGTTGGAACATTGAAATTATTCACACGACACTTATTGTGTAAAATATGTTATAATATCTATTGAAACAAAACATTGATTGATTGCTATTGAGAAATTAATATTGTACATGAAAAACTCAACATACTCTATATTTTAAAGTAAAATATTTATTGTACATCAACAATTTACTGAGTACACGTATCGTTTGTTGTCGAATTTCATAGTATACATTGTCAATTCCGTGTATCGGAGCATACACTTTAGTAAATTGAACGTTATTTTCATTTATATCGACAAAAGCTCTCTAATTTAGCTATGCCTAGTTGATAATTTAATACCGTCTACTGGGAACCCCTTATTAGTAGCTAAGGAGATTGAGTCGCTCTGGCAAGTTACTTACTCTGATTTATTTATAATTTAACTAACAATTTTAGTAACTTAACAATATTAGATTAATATAGTATATTTTATTAACCGACCATTCCACTTTGGCCTAGGTATTTTATTATTTGATAATTATAAATAAATGGTATAAAACAAAGTAACTTTTCGCGTCTTTGCGTTCCATTAATTATTCTAAACTACGTAACGGATTTTAGACGGCTACTTTTAAATTTATGCACATATGTTACATTAGAACATTGCACCCATACTAGGCTAAGACGAGTTGCTAGTACGAATTAAAAGACATATACTCACTCACGTATCTATACATTTATTAATAACTAGCTGTGCCCGCGACTTTGTCCACGTGGAATCTGATGTACATAACAATGACTAATAAAGTTATCTGAACGAACTGATACGAAATATATATAAGATTTGTTGAGTTATGTATGCTTGGTACACATATATGTTTCAACAACTCATATATGTATGAATAGTTAGCTTAACTTGGGTTAGCTTACATAGGTCGCGAATTGCATGTATCAGGCAACAGCCAAAGCCGAGGTGTGCCGCACACCCTTGAGCTAGTTGTCAAAATAAAATCGGCTGAGTGCCTTAAGCGCTCGCCTTAGTAGTCCGGTGAAGCTGTTAAGACCTTGCTTGGTCAATAGCGTAGTCAGTTCGAAAAAAAAAGTCATCTGAACGTATTTAGTCCATTTGCATATCTACTTTTCTCTCATACTTAAGACGCGGCGCCATTAAAATTACAATAACTTTTGATAGAATGGACCGATTTTAATGAAACAAAGACTAAGTTAATTCCGAGGATAGGCTTTATAATTTAAGTGATGCGTGTTCATAGAAACAGACAGACAGACATTTCTAAAAATGATTGAAATGTATTCTATTACTTATTCCTAGACACCTGCAACATTTTTTTTTTCACGAAAACCGAAATGTACAGACACGTTAGATATACATTCTTATGATATGTATACGAGTAGATGGAAGATATAAATCTAACGTGTCTGAACTTTTCAGATTTTTGTTTTGGTTTCGACTAAAAGAAATTGTTGCAGGTATCTAGGAATAAATAATACATGGTAGTAAGTAGTAGCATTTCAATCGATTTTAGAAATACCTGACTGTATGTTTGTATGGACACGCATCTCTACTAAAATACTGCGTTCACGATATAACGTCTTCCAGAAAATCATAAAGAATATCTTCAAGTAACATTTAGTCTTTCTTTCGTTGAAATGGGTTCGGTCTATCAAAAGTTATTGTATTTTTAATGATGACTCGAGATAAGTACGAGGAAAGATTAGGTAAGTAAATGCAATTCAATATCATACAAGAACAGGATATTATATAGTGTTTAAATAATATCTAAGACACAGGAAACGAAAGACTGTATATGCATTAAGTTCCAGGCCGACGAAGTCGCGGGCACTGCCAGTATATAATAAATATATAGCAAATGATAGAATATGTAAGTAAATTTGCTAGTGTATTGCAAGTTTTAATGTAGGTACGATATAACATAGATTTATTAATATTTAAAGTTTTTCGTGTTGAATTTTTTTTATATATCATAGGAGGCAAACGAACATGTTGGTCACCTGATGTTAGGTGATCACCATCGTCCATAGACACTTGCAACACCATGGGAGTTGCAAGTGCGTTGCCAGCATATGTTTGGGGGGAAAGGAGGGAAGGGGGAATGGGGAGGAGAGGTGGGCCTCCGGCGCTCTCACTGACCGAACGAAACGCAACAATTCAAGCACTGTTACTTTATGTCGGTTTTCTGTGGTCGGATGGTAGTAACCAGTGATAGCTTCAGCGTAGCTCTACCACCTAAAAAATGGGTGTACATGTTTAGGGGTGTCAAATAACATCATAAGACTTCAGACACCCAAGCCAACCTCACTTGCACCTGGTGCACCCTGCTGAATAACGAACGAGGCAATGGCGAAAACGGCGTGGTAGGGTTTTACAGCCTGACTGGGTCGCAACCACCATGTATGTATATGGCGAAAAAGCCCATCATAGTGATTCGCTTCTGCGGGTCGCGTTTCGGGATCAGCCTGTACATATCCTTAGCTTTTTGCAGACCGGCATCGTTTTTGGATTGTACTGTGCTTACCATCAGGCATAATACAGTCATTTCGCCGTGCTACTAGTTCGAATAATGAAATTATACAGTTATTATCTACCATATGTATCTACCTCGATATAAAGTTATCGCATATATTGACTATGTCAATTGCAACATATATTGTTGTTTTCAATGTATCAAGTAGGTATTTAAGTTACAGATACATTGATTATACATACATACAATACGGGTCGAGTATCGAATAAATTGCGTATATAGTTTATATGTGAATCCACTTCCCTGCATCTTGTTATTAAATACCTATAATACGAACAAGTATTGTTGTGACGCTGCAAAAACCATGATTTAACGACATGCGTTATTTTTTATTACAATTCCAACCTAACTTAATCTTGCACGTCACTGTTTGGTCATTCGATCTGAATTGACTGAGTGTTACTTAATACAATGGTAACCCAATAAATATATTCTAGGCTAAAAACTACTTCCAAAAAATCTGAATTTCAGATGTGACTGTTCTTTAGAAGCTCATAACTTGACAAATAAACGTGATAGAAAAAAAATAATTATGCATTCACATTCATACCTACTAGAAGTCCAAATAGACTAAATATGAACGAATTTCAGAACCTCGCCTTTTTTTCGTTATCCGCTTCACGTGAAATGCCCCACCTATCAAGTTACGTTAAGATAATATTAATGACAGCCTGTTAGAGTTCCTTTGCTAGGACGAAAGCCTTTTCTCGAGGGAAGATACGGTCATCATCAACATGCCAACCTACGATGTACTGACCATTTAAAATTTTGAAGTGTAACGAAACAACCGACTAATCTCCAACTATTCGGCAAATGAAAAGCTGATTTGTTAGTTACTCAGCTAATCAATTTAAGCAATAGTCATTAACATCATCCAGCGATTAACCTTTCTGCAAGTTAATTATAAAATACTGGATCATTCAAAATCATGAATAATATAGACAATTTGCAAATTTAGTATAACTGTGGATAGTCAGTATGCAATTTGTACCAGTACTGTCACTACTTATATATAATCCTGTGAAATGAAATGGTCGGTAGGTTAATTTACAGATTAAATCACATCCCAGTGCTTGTTACTGCAAATTTGTATTAAAACCAGTGACGTTATTAGCTCATTTTGCATTATTTAAAATTTCATCTATTTAGCCCTTAGATATTATTCAATCCTTTCTATGAACAAAAAAATCGGTAATTGTAAAAATAGCAGATGTTTCATTCATCTATTTAAATAAATACAAGAAATTGCACACACCATCCATATTTGTGCATTTTTTTTTAAATTTGTGGTTAATTTAGTTGTAAAATAGCCAATTTGACGCAAATGGACCAATATTGTTTTGACGCTAACGTCGAAAGCTGCTGCTAATTCAGCCGTATTATCAGCTTCCACAATCGCCTTTAATTCGACATTGTCGACATTGTCGGAACGGAACGGAAGCAAGCAAACCAATAACAGGTGGTGCGTAGGTTTGTAGTGTTAGCTCTGTAAACGTCGTTGATGTTGCGTGCCGCTTGTGCCGCGTTGCTGCCACGACGGTACTCATATTCCATAATTACTCGAATTTTTAACGTATCCATGATGACAAAAAAGATTGAAATGCGATGAAAATGTAACACTAATCAATAAATAAATGACTACGTTTGGAAGAAGTATTCCATGTTTTTAAAATAAAATAAATTTGAAATTAGAATTCTTAGCCAAACAAAAATTATTTTGATTTGTAATGGCCAGTACTGCAGAACGGCAATTTCATAGGTAAAGACCTATTATTAAAAGTGTTTTATTATTTTATCCAAGTCTTCGTAGTTAATCAACACACCGAATAATAATTAAAATAATGATGGCAACAAGTAATAACTTACGCATACAGAACAACAAGCACAACTAGTATTATAATAAAATATCCAAATTAATTACTTTGCCTGTAACATGAGATAGCTGTTACCATATTACATCCAGAATGAAATTGAAATATAATATTATTCTCGTACGTGTAAAAGTTAGACACTAGTTTCCCGCACTGTCTTGTCGCAGTATTTAATCCTCCTGAGAAAATAAGTTATGGCACAGCTGTGGCGACGGACGACCTCAATATTTCACAAGTGATTTCGGATCTCGTAAAAATACAAGAAGTTAGATAGGAACTTTTAAAAACCGACTGGATCCTCTTATTTTTTCCTTACAAACCCATCGTAGAGAAGTTGGATAGTTTTACATCGGAGACCCTTCGATAAAGTGTCATAATTTACGTGAAATATTGTTTTTCTAGTAAGGAGAACATATTTTGTTATCTTATTTGTGGTTGAGAATAACTTACAGTTCCGATCAACCGAATAAAAGTTATCTAACCTGTTGATAACATTATTTATAGAGTTTTCAACACTATGCGTAGTAAATATTTTTATTGGAGTCTCAATTTGTCTGTCGATATTTTATGAATAACTTTTTTCTTTATTCGGTTTATTCTAATAGAATAATTGATAAATCAATATTTTATTACACAGTATAAAACAAAGTCCCCTATCGCGTCTGTCTGTCTGTCTGTTCGCTATAAACTCAAAAACTACTTTTCAGAACAGATTTTCATGCGATTTTCACTAGTGGATAAAGTGTATCATGAGGAACGTTTTGGTATATAATTTGTCAAGGATTTTTTTATAATCAGGGCGGGACAACGTCTGCCGGTCCCGCTATTAATATTATAAAGAGGTAAAGTTTGTGACGTTGTAGAGGGTAAATCCTGGATTTATTGAATCGATTTTAAAAATTCTTTTACCAAGAGAAAAAAGCCACGTTATTTTTTAGTGTTGTAAGCTATATATTAACCCGAATAATGAAAGAAATTTTTGTAGTAGTCGGATTAGCAAAGTAAGTCGGAGAAAAAACGGTCGAACGAAAATGTTTTTTACGAACGCTGCCTTAACGATGGGAGATATATGATTGAGTTCTAGAGAAAAGTTGCAGAGCTCGATAATGCCTACAATAAAATTAGCGACAGCATATGTCTAACTTCAAGGTTTTTTTATTATCAGGACGGGACAACGTCCGCCGTGCCCGCTAGATTGATATATTTATATACGTTAATAACGTTATTAACACGAGAGCCGTTACTAATCGAATAATTCTTTACACAATCAATTAATGAAACATATCAACGTATTGTCCTTTCAATTACTTTTGATCCATGCCTTGATATTTTTGCAAGTCTGCGTCAATTTAAATATTAGCACTATACCACATTACGAGTAACGATTAATGAAATGGTTGTACAAAACCCCACACACTAAAAAAATATTTACTGACTGTGGAGCTACAAGTGGAGCTACGATTAAAAAAATTTGTCAGTGTCTAAAATTAATTGGTGTTTAAATAGTAAAAAAAAATTAAATAATTATTTTAAAGTTATTCTTGTAAAAAGTCGTTTACTAATGCACTAAGAGACATATTTAAGTTTTTTTCGCTTAATTTGAACACTACTTCTTTTAATGTAGAAATCAACTTATTTTGCACATAAATGCCACCATAATATTCAAAGCTATTTTATGAACAAAAACAGTATAACTAGGTAATATTCAAGATTAAATCCAACATTCCCTGTATGAAGTGAGGCAAAATGAGAACCGACACGCAAAACTTTTCTCTTTGGACGAAAGTTTGTGATGTGAACAGAAACCCGAGTCGGCCTCTCTCGGGATATACATGCATGTTTAATGGCGTCCTACAAAGGTCAAGAGTCTGAATGTGAGTGGAAGTAGTGAATACATTACCAGCTCCCTGGCGGCAGGTACTCGAAGGCAAACTAGCGTGTCGTGAGGACCTCTTTTCTAAGTTAAGGGAAATACTAACACGCCGCGGACAGGTAGTTTGTAGCTGTCTCTCAAACAAATTAATTGTGTCTTAGTTTTGAGTTGTAACGAGGGAACAACTCAAACTTTCGAGGAAGGTACGATTCTGAAGTGCCGGCTTCGCCAGCTTCAAACATTATGGCATGAACTCGCAAAATTTTGATGTGACGTTGACTAACGATTTATGGGAGTACAGGCTTATGTAAAATTGAAAACTTTGTTGAACTGCCTGCTATTTTATTTTCATATAACATTATATCACACAGTGTTAGTTATTTTTAATATAATTTATACTATTTTCCGTTTACAATGTTAAGCTGAAAATGATGTTAGAAAATTATTTGAAGTTATTGAGATAAACTTCTTTCTTGAAACTTTTACTTTCAAGGAATACACAACTAAGTAAGTAAGTATGCATTAACACTCACCTTTTGGTGGATTTATATGAAGAGCGCTTCTAAAAAGACTCTCTTCATCCCGCCAGTCAAGATTTCGATACATTGTACGTGCACACATAGCTGACAGAGCTGTTAATAAAGTCAGCATGAAAAATCGACTCCGCCTCTCACTGCGTTGCCAATTCCTGGTTAGTACACCGGCTCCAAGTCCAAGCAGTAAGCTAAAACCCACACTCGGTATGTATAACACTCTCTCAGCAATCACGAACCCAACGTAAAATAATATATTTGTAGCAGGAACAAATGGTAAAACCATAAATGCTATAAACATTAGCAATGCAACATGTGGACTACGATTAACTGTTTTATAAAGATTCTGCGTCCTAGATTTCGAGTACGATATCGGGCAGATACAAACAGAATTATGCATCATAATATTGTTGTTGTTGCTAGCTCTGCATACACTCGTGTGCTCATCAGTAAGCGAATGTTTGCAGCCGGTGCACGAACACAATAGCTTTTTAGATGATACATTCTCTTTGTGCGGAGCTTGATAGCTTTTTCTCTCAACGCAGTCTTGTCCTCTGTTATATTGTTTGCTGTTATTATAATTCCATTTATGTTTTATTTTGCAGTTCTGTTTTTTATAATATTTACCATCTCGGACCATATTCTCTTGAGGTTTCTTGAATTCATTTATTAATACTCGCCAGGTAACTTTAGATATGATAGCATAAAAAGTCACCGTTAGAATGTTCCTCGGATCAAGTATTGTCGTTATCCTTGGTACGGCGTCCATTGACCAATCAAAACTGAGATGAAAAGGGTAGAGTAAAAGAAAAAAATTGAAGACCGGTAGGTAAGCGAATGTATAAATTCGCGTAAAAAATGATGGATCTCTTGAAGCTGGGTTATCCGCTACAGCGAATGAACCCGGGGCCCCGGCGAGTCGTAGCCTCCAGTATAGTAACGCAAAGCCACCTGTACCCAAGGCACAGACGCTGCGCCAACGATTCTGTAACAAAGAAGAAAAAAAATGGGTAAACTTTCTATATGTATATATTAATTTACAGCATTGAGATAAAATATAACTATAATCAACTATTACTAAAAGGATCTGTTATTTTTCAAAGCTTTTTTATTTCTTCTCAGCTCCAATAATGATTGATTGCCTGTAGGTAATATTTCATTAATATCTGTCAAAGAATTTGCCGCGATCGGATCCGAAGTATTTATATATTTTTTACAAGCCGTCAACTATGTGTCCTGTACAGTTTAAATAAAATGTTACATATTTGCTACTTTTTTAGCTAAACACAGACAGTTATCTGTTTAAAAAGAATACATTTTATATTTAAACGGCCGTATCTGTTGTAACCTACGGGCATACTTTACGAATTTTATTAATAACGAAGACCATGTAACTTAAAATTTATTAAAATTATAAAATTCTTTACTTTCTAAGAATTATTATTTTACAGATAAAACTCTAGTTATCTAGAGAGTGTTTATACACAGCCTAAGCGTAATTTTGATTATTACGTAAAAGCCGTAATTGTAGCTAAAATATACGATATCACTGAACTTTTAGATCACATTATTTTGTAGCACTTTATATTACTCTATATTAGCCAATTTAGGTGTCACGACTTTTGACGACTTGATTTATAAATATAATCATTTCCTTGTCTATATTTAACTTAGTAGATTAGGCGATTGAACATATTTATAATTTAAAAAAAGAATCACTTGACAGATGTTACGTTTTATGATACGTGTGGATTTAAACTAAAAAAAAAATTAAAACAAAAGACAAAATTCGAAAGATAAATACAGTCCCTGTGGTTTTTTAATAGGCAATAAGCATAATTCAAGCTTCAAATAATTTTGTGATATTATTATTTAATTCGTCTAATGTATCATATTAATTATCTAATGTATCGTTTATTACAATGATAATAAAAGCAGTCCCTTAATATATAAACAGAGTAAATAAAGACAACCAAAAATCTATACAAGGCATCTTATAATATTGCTAGAGTAGTTCCCATTAAATCAGAACAGATATTTCCGTTTTAAGATTCGAACGCATTAAAAGTCGGAACTTTGTAAAAGTTTCCATTATAAACTTTAATATTGCATTGACAGTTTCTTATAAACCTCATCATATACTTGAATCATAAATATTAATATTAATTAAGAGAAAGTATTCATACAAAACAGTAATAATCCTCATGGGTAAGGCCTCGATAAAACTGATTTATATAGAGTGGAATCGTGGCGAAATGTTCCTAATATTATTAAATTACTACTGGTAATATAACGTAAATCCCCTTTCAGGTACTGTTATATGATTAATATGATCACTAAAGTATTTTAATCTACTTAAAGTGGTGTTATTATGAAAGTTTTCATGGTTATTTACTAACGCCGGGTTTCGATCCCCAGTTGGGAGTGTGCTACCGGCTTGTTAGTTGCGGGTAGCTCGAGGAAAAGATTTATGAAGGTTACCACGTCCCCTCCCGAGGTGGCCCAGGGGAAACCCGTGCGCAGAACTAACGACGCCGTTTCGGATTTCTAGCACAATTTACACGACCGAGGGAGACTGCGTGGAGGCAAATCGGAAATCTCAGGGAAACTTAGATGAACTACATATTAATCAGAGGGAATTACGGTGGGATACTGAATTATACAGTTGGACCTTTTTCGCACCTACATATCTCAACACGTCTGAAATACTGCTCATATCTTACGTTTTACCGATATAATATAAGAAATGCTAAATTATACAGCGCAAAAGTCTAAATATTTTGTACAGATAGAATTCAAAGCAAGTAAGTTAATGAAATAAACGGTTGAGTTGGGCCTAGACGTCAGAGCGGCGCTTATCTGGGTAATTTACTGGCTGGCTGACATTACCATCGTCGCCTCGAAAATTCCGACTCATTTGCCAGTCCGTTTGAAAAACCCTCAGCATTAACTAGTGCCAAATCTCTATTCAGGTCGCTGGCATGTTTACTGAGCCTTGAACTATTCAAATATTAATTTGAAAGTGGCGTTACTCGACATCAAATTTAAATAGTTAGCCTGTAATAAAATTTTTAATGTTTTGTTTCACTTATCAACTTCTATCACTAATAAGAATATGTCTTAATATGAAAGAATTTCTATTATATTACACAGAAATATTAGCAGAGATAAATATTCGTGTAAAAAGCTTTCCTCAAACAAGTATTATATCCTTACAAATAAAATGTTACCGAAATATATACACCTTGCCTATAAACGGCGGCATAGACGTTACCGGGAGCTCCATTAACTTTAACGCCCTCATAACCACATGACGAAATTTCTACAACAGGAAAAAGCTCTTTAATTCCACCAACGTATATCGCAGTTACAGAAAATATTACCTACACCGTCGAAACTAAAAGCGGTATAGATATTAACCTTGTAATATTAAAAGTCGTATAAAATTCATTTAATCAGTACTTTATATGTACTTCGCATAAGCATTGTAACAAGATGCCTTGGATTTTCATTCACGAAGGGAAAAGTGCAGATGCAGAAGAATTGTACGGGAGGGATTTTTGTCGAGCGTCTGTAGTTACTATTAAATTAATCAAATGAAACTACTCCATTGTCTCACAAATTATAAACACAAAACCAACCGCAAGGTTCCATTTAATTTATTCGTTGTATATACACTTCTTACTTTTAAACAATTTTGATAGTATCTAAAAATAGTATATTCCATGTAGACTCTGTTTTTATATCTTAAAAATCTCGCTCCCACATTACGACGAAATCTTTGACACCGGCGAGGTCACTTAAATCATTGTGCTCCCAGTATTATTTAAAACTAGCGGGACCGCAAGACGTTGTTCTGTCACGATAATAAAAAAAAACCTTGGCAAATTATATACCTAAACCAGCCTCATGAATGACTTTATCTACTGGTGAAAGCCGCATGAAAATCCGTTCAGTGATTTTTGAGTTTATCGCGAACAGATAGACAGACATGGCAGAGGACTTTGTCTTATAATGTGTAGTGATATCTATTAACATAGAAAAATCTGTAATTACAAATAATATCCGAATTTATTTCAGTGAAGTGTTTTAAGATACAAAAAATAACAGTATTAAAATGATGTCATAATTTTAACAACATTAAAAAAAGTGCCACAGATAAAAATATTTCTCTGCGACTCATACATTTCGTACATAGTACCTTGAAATAAAATCAATACATAGGAATAAGCTTTAGGTACAAAATTCTCATTACTCTCATGTATACGTAATTTCCGAGATATGTATCATATTTTAATATATGTATGTCAACGTATATTTGGAAGGATAATCTGTCCTTCAGTCAAGCTATTACAGTCCGACGGTTACTAATGTAATAGAATAGAACGTAGAATTATTTTGTGTATATTATTCGAGTGTAATTTATTTTTAAATTATTATTTATTGAATTACTTTTAATATCTATCAGTATTTTATTTGTTGTTAACTTTTTTTCATTATTTTTTAAAGTTTAATACTGTACAGAGTATAGCCGTTTAATATCTAATTTTGTAATTTTTAGGCATGAACCAAATACAATTAATCATGCAAAAACATTTCGATGTGAAAAAATTTTGTTCGTAAAGGATTATTTGCAATTTAACTGAGGTTCAAAAACAGACCGCGTAACTTAGTACTGTACCATGATTACCAGATTAAACGAAGGGACTTCATATTTGTCGTGAGACATAGTGACAGATGACGTAACAAAGATTTAAGAGCTAAGATACTATAACAAAGCAGCATTCGACTGTCTACGCCTTTCCAGGAGAGACGAAACCAACCAAAATGGCGGGTGTGCAACCTGCCGCTAAGCAGGTGATTGCTATTTAGTTTCAATAAAACTGGACACGTGACTTCTGTCTTTTTGAAGATTGGTCATACAGTGAATAGCGTTTAGTACACGAGCATTTGACTGTCAGTAGTTATTGACGAACTACATAGAAAAAAACAAAAACGCCATACTATCGGACAAATTAAATTTTCTAAGGGAAAACGTAGATATATTGAATGGGTCATCCTGCATACACCATGGAAACAAACACCATGGAACTTTTTGGTATAAAGACCCGAAGGGGTTGTTATAGAGTTTAAAAAACATGTTTTCGAAGTCATCACGAAGGAGAGTCATAAATCTCTTTAAAGTTTATTTATTTGTTTGAGAAAGTGATCTGAATTTAAGGGTAAATATTCATTCCAGAAAAATCTTCCTAATACGTTTTGAGTTTACATTGTGGAACTTCGTTTTTTTTTAGGGTTTCATAACGATAAAATGTAACTTTAGTGCTTAGCCAGTGTTAATCGTCCTACCTTTAAATTTCAATAGGTTTCAACCGAATCGTTAAATCTCTTACAAAATATGTATTATTATATTTAGGAAATGTAAGGGTACCAAAGACTAAAAGTTTGAAGAGCACCCCATACAAGATACTAGTGTATTCAAAGGCTTTATATGTTTTCTTTCTAACATAAAAACATAAAAAAATATGTAACATAATGTATCAAATTTGCTCTGACTACAGTACAAATTTTAAAGTAAAACAACATACAAAAAAATAAAAATAAAACAAATGAGGGTCGAGATGGCGTAAGTAATCCCAAACTGTACAGAACATTTTTTTTTAGCAAAACTTAAATATTTTATACGTGGCTGATCGAAATCCTGGGCACTCGAATCCGATTCGTACTCTTCCGAGATTACAGTTTTATTAATTGCATATAAATATAGAGTAATTTAAACATAACCTTAAAACAGTATATCTTAAAAACGTGAAATTATGTCGGAAATCCTAAAATAAATAACCCTTGCCTTTCAAAATACAACCTAAACTTCACCGTTTCCACGAAACTCTAATGAACTCGACCATTACACGCAAAAGTAAATATTATAATACATGTAGATGTAGTGTGTGGGTTGATATAAGCGAAACAGTTTCGCATACAATCTCACATTTCATAAGTTGAATTGCAATTTCGAAGATAAATAAGCAAGTTTCCTGCGGCGAACAAATTTCATATCGTCATAAGCAGGTAACTGCTGAAATTCTAGTCACGTAGTAGGAGCAGCAAATAATATTATGAGAGAAATCGTGTCTGGTGGAAGTACAACTTTACCGGGCTTCAAATGGAATATCTGTCTTGTTATATACAGCCACAGAGCGCGGTAGCTCTGCGATGTTTCATTTCAAAATGTACACGTATTATGTACTTATTTCAAAAGAAGTAAGATTAGTTCTTAAGTGTTCTTTTATTACAGGCCAATCATATTTATAATGAAAATGAATATGAAAATAGCATAATATGCGTTAAGAAACAAATGTTATTTTATTTATTTTGTATGTAAAGAGTTATTTTGGGTACAATTTAAATGATTAAATTAAATTCATTTTCCTCTCTGAAACATATCCATTATCCATCCTAAGGTTACCTGATTTTTTTTCTCGAACTGACTACGCTATTGACCTAGCAAGGTCTTAACAGCTTCACCGGACTACTAAGTCGAGTGCTTAAGGAACTCAGCCGATTTTTACTTGTGCAACTAGGTCAAGGGTGCACGGCACACCTCGGCTTGGCTGTTGCCTGATTCATACAATTCGCGACCTATCTGAACTAACCTAAATTAAGCTACATATTCATGCATATATGAATTATTGTAACATATATGTGTACCAAGCATACATATCTCAATAACTCTTATGTGTATTTTGTTTCGGAAAATTTCTAAACTATTTCAGTTTGATAAGGGGAAAAAAGTAAAACCCTTCCACTTTCATGTGTAAGCGTGTATGCGTACACGTATGTGGAGGTGATATTTGTGTTACCTGAAAAAAATGCTATCAGTAATTATACCACCCTTTGTACTATACTCATACTTGAAATTTTCGGTGTATAAAGTTTAAATAAATAAAATATGTAACATACATATATATATATATATATATATATATATATATATGTGTGTTTGAGTCACCTCCTATTTTTTACAATATTGAGTTTTATATATATACAGAATCAAGAATAGAAGGTGTGTCTATTAGTAATTTTATGTTCTGCTACGAAGCTTTTGTTCTCAAATTAAACGTTATCAAAAACAAGTTAGACGTACTCCTCACCAATCTTTTTGACCGCTCTGAATATAGCCATAAGTTCGGGCTTAAAATATTACTACTATAGGAATCTATAATTGGCATTTATTTATCATTAAGTCGTCTAGATATTTATATATAGAATACAATACGTAGTTATACCAATTTTTTATGTTCTCTGCATCTATATTTAGAGCTGCTAAAAAGTTTGATGTGGACTATACTTTGCTTACAATACAGGCTATAGACTTTTCAGCTTTCCTCATATGTGTGTTTTAATTTGATGCGCGCCTTTTCCATACATTGCCAGCATAAATAAAAACCAACTTGTCTGGCCTCATTTTGCGATGGTAGTAAATCTAACTATTGAAAAGTCAACAGGTTTCATATCCTCTCTACACATGACTAACTTTTGTTTGATGAGTATATATTAGGTCTTACCTATGAAATTGCCGTTTTGCTTGCGCCGCGTTGCTGCCACGACGGTACCCATATTCCATAATTACTCGAATTTTTAACGTATCCGTAACGACAAAAAAGTTTGAAATGCGATGAAAATGTAACACTAATCAATAAAAAAATGACTACTTTTGGAAAAAGAATTCCATGTTTTTAAAATAAAATAAATTTGAAATTAGAATTCTTAGCCAAACAAAAAATATATTCATTTGAAATGGCCAGTACTTCAGAACGGCAATTTCATAGGTAAAGACCTATTATCTGATTATAAACAATAATACTAGCTATGCTTAGGTTGGAATTAAATGTCCTTATGGAAAATTGTGTGCTTATTGAATGAGGGCTTAAAGAAAACTTGTAAATCCCTCACTACTGAGCGAAAGTCTCTTCAAGACAACTCTAAATATAGCACTGTATTTTATCGACTAGAAAAGGACAATTTTTCGTAGTATATTTTTATATGCAAGATTTATTCAAAACCTACACGGCCGATTGTTATGCCTCTTTTACTTCGGGAATATAATACATACGAGTAAGACTCTAGAAAACATTTTTTTATTTTGTTATACTTTTAGGAATCCGTGTACATTTAGTCAATTTAACATATTGACAGTGAAAGTTCTTAAGAATATAAAAGTATAAGTGACTGAGCTCCGAACTAAGACCAATATTTTTTTTTATGTCATAAGGCGGCAAACGAACAGGTGGGTCACCTGATGTTAAGTGATCACCACCGTCCATAGACACTAGCAGCACCAGGGGAGTCACAAGTGCGTTGCCAGCAGGTAGGGAAAGGAGAAAGGGGAAGGGAAAGGGGGAAAGGAGGTAGGCCTCCGGCGCTCTCACTGACCGAACGAAACGCAGCAATGCAAACATAGTTACTTCACGTAGGTGTTCTGTGAGAGGGTGGTACTAACCCAGACGAGCCGACCCATTCATGCTGAAACTAGTAATAGCTACAGCGTGACTCTACCCTACAGCTTTAGCTTGCTTTGTTATCTTTACTTATAAATATCTTTTATATTATATATAATGTATATAGAGTAAAGATAACGATAACAAAAAGATAACAAAGCAAGCTATTAGTCCTTAGTTCGGAGCTCAATCACTCAAACAATTGAACAGGCCGTACATAGCTTACTATGTACGGCCTGTTCAATTAAGAAAATTAACTGTTGAAACAATTTGCTTAAAAATATTTATTTTGATATTTTTATTCATTCAGGACTTCATGTTATAACTAAATATTTGTTTGCATTACCTTCTCTATTTGCGTGCTCAATCGCTTGAATGAGGTACTTACCTGACGTGAATGAAAAAAAGTATACAAATTATACTTTCAATTAGTGTGTACCGTATTAGCTTCTGACCACGACTTCGCACACGACAATGTACAATGGTCCAATCCATCGGGAATATTTTTTATCTCGGATGAACGGTACCCTATATGACCCACTGACAACGTGTATGCAAAATTTATCGATGATCGGTCGAGTTGTTAAGGTGTGATAGCGTAACAAACAAACAAACTCACAATCGCATTTATAATATTAATTAGTTATCATTCATTATTATACATTGTTGTTTTAATTACTCGCTGTCAAACATGGTTCAGACATAATTTTGTTTGAAGGACATTTTTAAACACAATATAGTAATTAGTTTCGAACATATTTCGATTAAAAAGATGTGTTTCAGTTAGGTCTGGAACGGGACTTCATTCATTTGTTATTTGCTCGACGTTGCGACCCACTTACACAGGTCATGATCAGGAAGCGATTGATGTTTTGCGGTGTCTTTGGTAGCGAGGGCAATTTCTATTAACTACCCTCATCTGGTCATTGTCACTAGAGCTCGATGCACATCAGTCGGTTCGTGACCACGGCCTAAGTAACCAGGCCGGAATGTGAAGCTATTAAAAAGTACGTTATGATGCGTTCCCATCTCGTATTTAACTTATGTAAGTTTACACGTGTGTATACGAAATACATATACGTAATTAATGTAATTGCAAACATTTCCGAAAAATATCTTGCTACTCATATATTTTCACTTGATATATATAAAATCGACTTCTAAAACCGTTTGACAAAACACCTTGTAGTCACGTAAGTTGACATATTAACTTGTTTTTTATAGATAAAGTTTTTTTTCTGAACTCACTAACGCTTTTTTTCTTATGCTATTCAATTTACTGTAGCGTACTGCTATAGCTAAGCTATATTTAACTGGTAGTTTAAATCTTGTAATTTAACCCTAAAGAAGTAATGGGCGATTGCTTATAGTTGGTATCTAGTACTCGTAAATAATACTGTGGTATTCATCAATGAAAATTAAAGTAAAAATATAAGAGAACTAGCTGATATCCGCGATTTCGTCTGTATTATTTATTATTTCAAGAATATATTTTAAGCACAGAGGAAGAAGATATAAGCACCACACCGTTTACCCCACTTTTCCACAGTAAGAAAACACATCGCTGAACGAGTAGTGTTCCTAAAACTAGTAATTTTTTAAAACATTAATAACTTTATATTAATGGAAGTTATCGTAATAAATCTTTTTTTATACTATAACCAGGTGTCTAATTAAAAAGGGGGGAGAAGAATTTCGCACGCGGTAGTAGTAAAACCTTCCAAAAGAAACCACTTTTAATCACACAAAAAGGTTGCGGATTAGAATTTAAACGCCCTCCTACAAAAAGTTTCACTTCAATAATAAAACTTGTGGATACGATATTTTTCTATGCAGCAGTTTTTCAATGATGCGCGCACAACGGCAGACTTCTATCATTTTATTAATGTAGAAGATTACCGCTACAATTTAATATACCCTTAACATATTTGTCACAGTTGACCCTCGATATATGTATTTACAAACAAAGAAGTTTTATTACAATATAATTAAACTGTTAAACAACGTTTTTTGTTATCTCTCCACATAACATGCTCATGTAAACGTAGTCATACAAAGCGGCGGCACGCGAATGTCACCTTCATTACTCACTAACGCTAGCGGTACCACAGCAAAGGCAGTCGCGAAAAGACTGTTTTCCAAGTTAATAACAATGTAACTTTAGAAAGAAACTGACGAATTGTAGCTCGACGTGAACGCGTGCGGATTGTTCGCCGCATACGGCGGCGGTGATTAATTACACTGCCTTCATAAAGTTCAACGGAAGAATTACTCGTGTACTCCACAGCTTTTCTAATAAAATCTGTTTTCACAAGAAACTCTCGTTACATTTTTACAAATAGCTCATCGTCATCGTCGACATATTTTTTTTTCTTATGTAATCACCTGAATAGTTCTGAATGATCGTTGAACCCGATAGATGGCAGTATTATCGAGACACACCTTTTTACTGATATATTCGCTTATTCTTTTTTTGAAACTGACTACACGCTATTGGCCTGATTGTCATTCACAACTTCACCGGGCTGCTTTGGGTCACCGCTTAAGGCACTCAGTTGTATGGCAACATGCTCTAAGTCGCCAAAGTGGACGAACCTCGGCTTGGGCTGTTGACTCTATTTGTCGCTGCAAGGTTCAATTTACGTGGTACAATGCAAAGGCCAAAAATGTATTACTCTTTAGCACCACACGGGGAGCACGTGCAGGGGAATGACAGGTATACTTCCTGCTGGAACGAGTAACACCAGCCCCCGATCGAAACTGATAACTTGATTACACTAACAAAGTAAAAAAAATATGGGAAAAAGTATAACCCAACCTCCATATATATACCTACCTGTGCGTGTGCACGTATGTGGGGTGATCTGTATTGTGTGTGTTGAGTTAGTGTGTCAAAATTATCAGTGTCACTGTGTCACGCTAGCCTGTTCTTCTAGCACAACTCAATATTTTTAAATCTTTTTTTATATTTAAGGTTTGTAGCTGAAAGCCTTATGTCTACCGGGTACACTAGTTCAATTATAAGTATAAGGCCTGCTTTATTGGTAATGTCGAAACACGTTGAACAAATTTTAATCGTAGGATAGGTTTCATAATAAAAAAAATTGTAACTTTCATAGAGAATTACATTTACCAAACGTAGAAATTTAAGTACGTTACTCTACATATCTTAGTTTGAAGAATTCACATCGTTTTAAGTGTTCTTTGTTATGATTTCAGTAAAAAAGCTTTTGATCTCTGATAAAAGTCTGTTGTTCTTTGATTTTTCACTGCAACGTTAGCTTATATGTAATAAGCTATTCATTTATATATATAGGAATATTAAAGAAAATGAACATATCAAACTATTTGCGAATTGGAAACCGACGCTAAGTATATTTTTTTTATATAATCGGAGACAAACGACCAGGGTCACCTGATGTTATGTGATCACCACCGTCCATAGACATTTGCAACACCAGAGGAGTCACAAGTGCGTTTCCAGCCTGTGTTCGGGAGAAGGTTGAGTGAGGAAGAGAGGAGGGGAGGGAAGATGGGTATCCGGCGTTCTCACTGACCGAACGAAACGCAACAATGCAAGCACTGTTACTTCACGTCGGTTTTCTGTGAGAGGGTGATACTACCCCGGGCGAGCCGACCTATTCATGCTGAAACTAGTGATAGCTTTAGCGTGGCTCTACCACCTACTGTATGTATTGCTTATTGCAATGTAAACAATACCGTATAAATATCACACTACAAACTCGCTTATCATATCTGTCTGTATGCCCCATTAGTACTTCTAAACTGCCTCGGTAACAGATCTTGATACTTCTCGTTTAGAGAATATATCTATATATAATATATTAGTATTTATATATAAGATAACCAAAATATAACGATATCAGTCTTGATTGACTTTAATTAACTATAATTGTTAAAATGACAACAGAAAAACTTAAAGGAAAAATAAAACTGACTTCAAAGAATCTTTAAAAAAAATGCACCAGAATGTCTTTTTTTTATATCATAGGTGGTAAACGAACAGGTGGGTCACCTGATGTTAAGTGATCACCACCGTCCATGGACACTCGCAAATGTGTTGCCACCCTTTGGGGGAAGGTTTAGAGGAGGGAGATGGAGAGGGGAGGGGAGATGGGCCTCCGGCGCTCTCACTGACCGAACGAAAAGCAACAATGCAAGCACTGTTACTTCACGTCGGTTTAACTTGACCATAGTCAAGTTGATGATAATACCTATCTCAATCACTATACATTTCCTGTTCGATTTTAAGGAGTTCCCCCGATTATCTTCAGAATTTAACATCTAATACTAATTTAGTTAAATTGGGACTCATCTGAAAATATCCTGAAAATTTGTAATAAAAAAAAGAATTTTCCAAATCGGTTTATAAATTCTGAGGTAGTAAATATTTAATAAATACAACTGAATTGAGAATCTGGTTATTTTGAAGTCGGTCAAAAAATTGAACCGAAATACCTACATAGCCTATATAAATTGCTAAAAGCAAAAATTGTATGGACACTTATAATGTGAAACATCACATCAACGCGAACCCGATATAGTTCATTACTAAAAAATCTGTATTTTAATTAAATTTACGAACTATTACTCCTCATTCTAACCAAATAAACTACTTGATAAAACAATAGTAATAAGGTACTTCGTAATGAAGCGCTACGTGAGTACGTGAGTACGTGAACTGAACAATACATAATGAGTTTTATTTATTTATTTATCACAAGAATCAACAATAGTAACATAAAAGAAAAAGGTAAAAACAAACATGCAAAAAAACTTAAAATTATTTATGTCACTAATTATAGTTGACTACAGCATTAACCAACACAAGATGCGATGCGGAAAACAATAAAAGTAGAAGAAAGAAATTATGAAAAAATTAAGAAGAAAACAAAATAATACAATTCGATAATGTATAATAACTTAAAAATTAAGGAAAAAAAATCCTGCAGAGATTAATTAAATAAAAAACTAATTTTGGATTTGAATTTTACAATGAATTCGTAATAAATTATTGGTATAGCAGTAAAAAAATAGGGAGACGTTCGTTGTACTCTCTAAACATTGTATTGTACAATTATAAAAATATATTTTTGCACTTTACAATAAATTTCATTGTTGTCTGGAAAATTTTAAAACCTTATGTTGTAAAGAAAACGATTTCGCATTTTCTTTGGTAACTAAGTTTTTTTAAATGAATATATTTTTCACGTAAAATAATCACGCAGGTGATACAATTTACAGAAGATTTATTATTCAGCATATATCGTAATAACAGATACTAATATATCATAACAATTTTATATTCCACTTAATATTTACTGGCCAAATGTAAATCACTATAAATGACTACTATTTGATTACTGGTATAAATATCTCAAAGTAATTTAATGCATAACGTTGAATTCCTTTTCATGAAGTTACTATTTATATATAGTTATCTATATATAGTTGTTTCTAATTTTTGCTTGATTTCAATGAAACGAAGAAAGTTGAAAGATACAATTGAACATGAGCTTAGAAATTATTACTGGCTGTTAAGTGATACCAAAATATTTTATATAGGTTTTCAGTCTGTTTATACCACATTTGTGAGCACATGAACTTGACAAAAAGAGAATTGCGAGTCACTTTATGCAGGTACAATATATAGTAAATCCCTTTTTTTGTACGGTATTTACGAGCTATTTATATTAAAATGAAATACTAATAATATCAAGCAATAAGAACGTAGACGCCAAATTTAAACTAACATGAATTGACTTGTACCTACGAACTGTTTAGTCAGACGCCTTGATCGCTAGATCAAAAGAGCATGAATATTTAGACAGCACCAATAAAATCGAAAAGTGTACACTTTAAAAGTTCATTGAACATAGAAAATAAATGTTTCTTTGAAGTTGTATTTCAAATACATACAAATGAGCTGCGTGAAATATCCACATCAACCACCCATCAACAAACGTAGTAAAAGAAAATAATTGAAGTTATTCTACAAAGTGCGTGGGTAACTATTTTGTACCTATATCGGTGAACTTTTATTTTTTCAATTGTATCATACGTATTTTATTTGGGTAATGATAATATTAATTCGTGTTTATAAATTCAATGTGTAAACGAGTTTATTGTAACTAGTAAGCATTTTGAGTGTGTCCTATTTTCATAGGGTACAGTTATAGCAACAACATATATGTATGCAGGTAAAAAAGAAATAAAGAACAGTAAATGTAACATAGATCCCACGCTTTCACGATTATTTAGAATAAATATCACATCTGTTAACTTTAGAACACTTGAAATAAAATAACCACTAAATCATTGAAAAGTTAAGGAAAGAATTGTTGGAATTCTCTTCCAATTTAGTAAGTATCCATACTATAGAAGAGGCATTACATAAGTAATATTATAATGTGCTCTCCAATTTTGTAAAAGACCGGCATGATCTAAATACTTCTCTATATCTCTACGGTAGTCCGGTGAAGCTGTTAAGACCTTGCTGGGTCAATAGCGTAGTCAGTTCGAAAAAAAAAAAACTTCTCTATATCTATAATAATCTAAATAATATCTTAACAAACCGTTCATCCCATGTTTTCGACTTAGCAAAACTAGTAATACCTTTTTAGGTACTAGTGTTAGGTTTTACAATAAATTCCCGAAGCATATTCCGATTTGCCGGTTTTGGAAAGCGAGTTTTGGTGTCAAAAGGCTATCATAGAGTGGATCAATATGTGAACGATGGTGATGTCTGGAATTGACTCCTCTCTGTGCATCAACTAAAAACGATTGTATGATGTATTGAAAATATATAGGTATGTTAGAAAGATAAGATGGGATAATATATATGGGATGTTTTCCGAACCGGTGGTAGCTTTGACGTTCATAAACTGGCCTAAACTGAATAAAGTATTTTTGATTCGATTTGGAATTCAATTTAAAGATTATACTTTATAGTATATAAATATGGATTGTTTAATTGTAATAGTCTAATTAAAGTCCATAGTAAATATTATCATCTATATATTAATACGTGAAGCGTAATCTTTGTATCCCATTTTAACGGAATTGGGCGAGTCTAATTAAAGTCCATAGTAAATATTATCATCTATATATTAATACGTGAAGCGTAATCTTTGTATCCCATTTTAACGGAATTGGGCGAACGGATGAACGTGAAACTTGGCATAGTTAAAGTTTATGTGGAGGAGAAGTGCAGAAAGCTATTTATCTATCTATCTATCTATATTATAATAAAACTGTAGCAAGGTCAAATCTGTACATTAAATATTTTTTGAAAATTTTGATCGGGGTAGGCTTTGTTATCGATATAGAAGCCAAAACTAACCCTTTTAAAATTTTTGTCTGTCTGTCTGTCTGTCTGTCTGTCTGTCCCTGTGAACGCGCATCACTCGGAAAGTACTGAACCGATTTTGACGAAACTTGGCACAATGATAACTAATGTTACGAGATTACATTTAAGATA
>MU159585.1:38899-49304 GCA_015888305.1 Antheraea pernyi | reverse complement strand
AGAGAGAGAGAGAGAGTGTATACAATATATACATACATATAATTTTCATTTCAATAGCAAACCAACTCAAGGATTACCTTTTGATGTATTAACTTGACTATCCCAGATCATTCAGTGTTTTATTTATTATTATTTATTTTATAAATATTTTTATCGTTTAATTTACAATTGAACTCTATCAACTTGATATTTTATAATGTAAACTATACTGACTGTATAGTAAACGTCTAGAAAAAAGGGAAAGTAATTAGGTTCCAACTGGGGTCCATAGACCCCTCAAGTTATTTTTTTACGTTACCGCCAATATTTGTAGGTTAGTTTTTATCTTAATTGAACCCCGTAGATGACGCTACGAACGGGTTGTAGGCTTATTTTAAAAGATTTATCACATACCATCTGGGTAAATGTTTGAGTGAGCCCCTTGATAGTTTGGATTTACAATTGGAAACTGTAGGTGTGGCTGCAATCGGGTTTTAAGTTTAAAAATATAATTGAAACCGGTGATAAACGTTTTGGTGCAGACGAAGTCGCACGGGTCAGCTAGTTTTATATAAAATGCATTAGAAGTACAATTAATTAATTAAAATATGCATTACTCACACTACTGCTTCAATTTTACACAACATATACACACATGTAAATAAAAAAGACATTTTGACATCTGTCAATAAAGGACTTCAAAAAAGGTTGTGAAGGAGGTTGCTATGCTCGACTGTATGTATTATTTTACTCTTACGTTCCAATTACCCTTTTTCATTCTACATTCAACAATGATATTAAACCTAATGAAATTCAAACTTAAAAAAATCAATGAATCAACCATTGGGCGCCCACTAGTACGTATAGTTACTCAAATGTAAACTACTTAAATCTATATAAAAAATGATAGAGCGCTGCCCTTGCACAATTTTCTTTAGTTTTACATCTTGGACCATTGATATACATAAACCCAAGATACAGACTTAACGTCTCACAGCCGCTACACAAAAATGAGTGCATAATTTTGGATTATGCAATCCTTTCAAAAAGTATAGCGTCGCTTGCGTCCTTGTAAAAACAACTTAAAATCATTTAGGTAAGGTTGAATTTGCAGAATCATAAGTTTATCGCGTAACTATAGCCACGTATGTATATTGGAGAGTTTTTGCCGCCGGTTTTGTGCGTTACTTTTATTCGAGTGTGTCTTGGCTTTTATATGTCAATGTCTTAGACACTTGGTTCTTATGTAAAATAGAGGTAGAGAAGTTGGACAAGCGGTATGCTGCTTATATTTTTGCCTGTGTATCGTTAAGATAATAAATAACGCTCACGAAGTTGCAGGTATTACTTAGTATCATATAAAACAGTGTAGTGATTTTTTATTATGTGTTATGTACCTATGTAGCCTATAAATAAATACTACTTTATTGCACTTAAGTTCCTTTTAAATCACATTCAAAGGTTTGATACTAAATTAACTACAAACATTAACCTGACAATAATACCTCCGAATAACACCCTCGTAGTAACCAAAACACAATAATATATCACCGTCATGTTAAGTTACAATATAACTTAAAATTATAGGTCGGTAGACACAGCGCCTTTCTTTCCGGTCGCGGGTATTTACTCGGTAGTAGGTATTACGTCCGCTCGGTAAATAATGGTAAACCGAGTATTTACCGTGACAGTAAATGTCAACAGACTGTTCGCTTTGTACTGACTCGGAGGGCAAACAAACGTAATCCTCACCGCGCCGACGATGAGATAGACCCCGGATACGGGAATAGCGGGTGTGTCGAAGATTGTTCTCCTTCCAAAATCGTTGAATCGTCGAGCGATTTCTTCTAAATTCGAACACGTAGATCCAATATTGGTGTACTATTGTTCTTACATAACTATTTCTAAATACACTAGCTTCTTGTCCCGGTTTTACATGAGTCTACTAATGAAGAAAATAAGACCAAACATTCCCTTTGTAGAAAGACCATGCAATTAAATAAAATGGCAACTGAACCATTAAACATCAACCTGTCAGTTCTGTCAATATTTATAATCTTTCAATCTCTATTTGTCTCATTAACTCTATCACTTTTTTATATTTTTTTATATAGAGATTTTGTAACCCAAATTTTTGACTCTTCCGTACAATTTACCAAACCTTTACAAGCCATGTCCTGACAATTATAAACACAATAAAAAAGAATTAGTAAAATTAAGTAGCCCAAGATACCCTTTTAGTCCATGAACGGACACCATAGATGAGTTAAATAAACTTTCCTCTTAAATGGTAAACAAATATTCACTCCGTCTATTTTCAAGGCCACCTACTTATCCCACCTGGACTAAGATATAATCTTTATTCAAGAATTACCATTCATACCAACGATAAAAAGACAGGAGATTGTATCTTTCATATCAAAACTGATCTATAAGATGAACCAAACGAACAATTTGATAATCAAAAATACCAATAACATATTGTTATAACGTTGTATTCGTCAGAAAAACGAAGAGGAATCCGTTTTAAAACAAGTTCGATACAATTTACGATGTAACTGAAAACGCTGCCTTAGATTGCGGTTACCATTAACTCACCAACGTACATTCGTGGTAAGCGCAACAGCTCATTTGGAGCACAGGAATCGACTGATTTGTAATGTCATAAATGTTTCGGCACTCGATCCGATTGCCCCGACCTCTACGGTATTGATGCAGAACGTTCGAGTTACAATGTGTGCCGAATACTGTTAGTACTGTAACAAGTCTATCAGTTACACAGTAAATGTTTTCGAACGTAATAAATATATTCAGTACATTTGTGTTATAAACATTTAGATTGTGATTTGGTTGGAAGTTAAAACTGTTTACAAGATTATTTGCTTTAAGAGAAGTTTTAGAATAAATATTTGTTCTTTGCGATATATATTTTTTTAATATTAGCTCGGCAACATGACTGAATATAGGCAGTAAGTTCCGTCTAGCACATAATATCCTTAAGAATTTAATACAAAAAAAGGTCAAAAAAATTATTATAGGAATCTAAAATTGGCATTTTTTTATTCTTAAGTTGTCTCGATATTATATATCATCTTCTTCTTCTATACATATAATAAAAATGAAGTGTCTGTATGTAATATCAAAATAAAAAATTTTGACTGATTGGGTAAACCGTGGCTTCGCCCACAGTACTTTCTCCAAAACGGTTACATCGATTTTCACGGGATTTTCACTGGTAGATAGCGAACCTAATAAAAAGTAATTGAGGTTATTCTATTTTAGACTAACTATTACCCGCGACTTTGTCTGCATTAAATTTAGCAAGATTTCAACTCATTCTTTATTTTTAATAAGAGAAATAATTATCAGCTTATTGTTTACAATTCGACATTATAATTATTAATAACATTGATGATATAGAGGTCTTCCTAAAAAGATCTTAGATAATGAACGTATTACGTAAAGTATTCCTTAATACAATTTCTTGCGGAACAGACAAGCGTTTATTTTTTGTATAGTCACAAAATCTTAATTATAATAATAGCAATGTATATTAAATATAATGTAAATGTAAATTTTAATAATAATATTTTAAGTTATTGTTTCGTTAATTCCTTATACAGTGTAAGTGAGCACTGAGGTAGTTATATGGTGGGTTAAGGTTCCAAACGTGTTGCTGATGACAAACCTCATTTGGCACGCTTTTTGTATTTATATATCTACTGTACACGTTACATGTTACTTTTAGTGGCGTGCACGTCGTACTTTAAAATTGTCTTTAAACAGCGTTTCTGTAATTGTACATAGACTCACAATTCTATAATTCTTTAATACGATTTTTAAAAAACGCGTGCAGTGCTGCGGGTACAGCTAATCATTAAATATTATAAAACAAACTCCTCTGCCACGTCTGTTTATCTGTCTTTCCGTTCGCGATAAACTCAAAACTTCACCACTAGATATAGTGATTCACGAGGAAAGTTTCGGTATATGTATAGCGTGTCAAGGTTTTTTTTTATTATCTGGGCGAGACAACGTCCGCCGGGCCCGCCAGTATAATATAAAACGTATACGTGAGTAAAGTAAAACCATAAGATTTAAAATAAAAAAAGTGTGTGTATACTTATGTACACGCGTTAGAAGTTATACTTCTTCGGCGTAACAAGATAAAAATATTTTCAAAAATTTTATCTTTCGCCTTATTCTACGTTTGTAGAAAAAACGACACTAACAACAGAAAAAAGGTATTTAATACATTGAAAGTTTTAATACAAAGAAATACAAACAACAAATACAAAGAAACAAAATGTTGACTATAGCTAACTTCAGTGTGTGGGTTTTTGTGACGGTGTGCGCGCGCATCGTAAAAATTTACTCTCATCATTTTTCCCTAACGCGCCAAAAGAAGTATAACTTCAAAAAGCGCCTAATATAGCAATTTCTAATTAATCCCAGCTTTCATCACTGATGATAAACCAACTATAATTTAATTAATTTCATATAAGCATTGTATAAGGTATCCTTAACAAATAAAATAAGTTGAGATTATTTTTTGAAGTGTAATATACGAAGTTGTTTTATGCTTTTCTGTGTGCAAAACATAGTAGTATGCTTTCTTATTAGATTGCAAATATATATTTTAAACTGTTGTTTAAAATTCAAGTGCGGAATTGTTATATCCAAATTGTACATCGTGCTAATAATTAATATATTATAACAAAGTACACACGTTTTAAGAAATTTGTTTCTGTTTACAAAATATATAATAACAATACCTATTAGATACTGTAGAACAAGAAATAAAATTGAACCGAGCAATATTACCAGCAATTAAATATTCTAAACATACCTCAAAAAATTATATTATAAAAGAGACGACCGTCTTTTCAACTAACTTCCCTCTATTAGCTGTGTTAATTACACTTTTTAGCTTTAATGGCCATTGGAATTATGTTTATGCCTTGGCTCTTGACCTATTAACCGAGGACCGTTGAGGTTATGAATTTTTTTACCACAACGCTGTGTGATTTAGCGCTTAAGTGTTGGCCACTTAAAGAGCTGTTTACTTTAAATGATGCATAATAAATAAGTTACAGTAATTTTACATTAAAATATTGAATTTAAATTTTCGTTTTATAAATTTGGTTATATTTGTTTAAACTTATTAATTATTCTTCAGTAATCTGAAGTTAAGTAATCCAACAATAAGATCCAGGCACTATATTACTAATCGCAGATAACTAAATGTTTTATTAATTTCTTTGTTTTTACGAGATACATGTCACACTGAAAGGACTGAACCGATTTTGACGAAACTTGGCACAGTGATAACTAATGTTACAAGGTTACATCTAGGATACTTTTTATTTCATAAAACACAAGGGATTCTCCAGGATAACGGACGAAAGTAAAAAAAATGTAGTTCATGATATTCTTGACGAATTTTGGTAAATTTTCTTTGTGCTATATATAGCAGACAGATTACTGCCGCGTCTAACTGCAACAAAAAACGTTTGATTTTATGATATTTGCGTGATATGAACTTGAAGAAGTTTAATCTGATACTAATAATAACGAAACCGAAAAAGTCGCGTAATATTCATCGCCAACATTGATATACAAAAACCCAAGATGCACACTGAACGTCTCACAGCCGGCACATAAAAAAAAGTGCATAATTTTGGATTATGCAGTCATTTCAAATAGTCTCGCGTCGCTTGCGTGCTTGTAAAAACAACTTTAAATCATTCTGGTAAGGTTGAATTTGCAAAGAAGTTTCTCGCATAACTGTAATCACGCATTTATATTGGGGAGTATTGTAGAGTTTTTCTAGCCGGTTTTAAGCGCTACTTTTATTCGAGACTGTGTGTCTTGGGTTTTTATGTCAATGATCGATAAGGGATGGATCAGCCAAATATCAGCTGGCCGCTCTTGACTCCATTGAGCATCGTGCTCGTCGGCTTGTCGGTGATGAAGCGCTGTGGGATTCAAGAATGTTCAGTTTAGAGCATCGACGAAAAGTGGCTTGTCTCTCTGTGTTTTACAGGTTACATCATCAACTTCTATGCCGTTAAACCGAGTGCCATTTGGTATTTGTTACACGTAGATATTTGAACAAAAAGTATATTTACATAATAATTACTTTCCTATAACATAACTAACTAGTTATTGCCAGAAATAATAATGAATACACGCGAAGATGCGGGCACAGCTGTTACACTACAAATCATTATATAATCGTACACGTTTTAACAAAAACGTAAATATTTATGAAGGCAAGAATAATTAAAAAGTAATTAGCCTAAATAATTCAATATTGAGATTTCAGAGTCTGAAATGTAATGTAAAAGGCACTAACCGTAAATGTAGAACAGAATTCAGGTCTGCGCTGTAACCTCGTATCCGTAATTAATGGTGGAAGCCGAGCCTTGCAGGTCTTTGGTGCCGTATTTATGTACTGCGTTCATAGTACATAAAGTACCCTTTTGCCACTCATTATGTGAAGTTATCTCTTTCATCTCCTGTACATTATTAGAGCATGCTTATGCATGACTTACTTATTATATATCTTCTTTATATAAAAATTAATGTTTGTACTCAATGCATGCCGAAACTACTAATCAGATTGCGATGATAATTTAGTAGGGTGTTCTGGGGACGCCCGTGAGGAAAATCTACATATATATAAATGTTTTTTTTAAATATATTAATGAAATTGTTTGCCTTAAAGAAAGAAAGGGTTTTTTGTTCTTATTGGAACTACATCAGGTGATCCACTTGTTCGTTAGCCTCCTATGATATAAAAAAATAAAATTAAAACTACACAAATTCAATATTATAAGTATCTTATCTTACTCATACTGAAGTTGGACGTATTTTAGCACCCATTACTCAGGCAGACTGTAATATAATATATAGCAATTCATTTTATAATCCTAGAGTAACTGCAACAAAGGTTAATCTTCTTATTGTGTGTTTTTAGTGGCGGGAGATATTACGTGACTTTATACCTTGGTAATTTAATTAATAACTTTTGCAATCCATAAGCACCAAATGTTGTAAGTGATAATGAAAACTGTATTAAATCCGTTGCCCAGCTTAGGACTAAGCGCGCACACAAATAGCCGTCGATAGAAACTTTGTTTAATAGTATTTATTGATTATAATTGCTTAACTTATTTATGAATGAGGACTGGATTAAATGTCGATAAATACCTTCGTCAACTTTGATAGATGAATTTATATTGGCATCTTTTAACAGTAGCTTTAAAATATTGTTGGCATTTATATGAAATTGTTTCAAAGGCTTGACCTGATTATATTATATCTTCATAAAATATTCAGGTCAATGGTTTGTATATAAAAATCTATACTAAATAAAAAAATGTATAATGAGTTTTAGTTAACTAGGCGTAATGTAACCACTTGAAATTTCGTGTGTAACACTCGTAAAATTATCACGAAGTTACGGAAAAACTTGAAAACAAGCTGTTCGTAAATTGATCCTAAAACGTTAGTTGGGTTTTTATTGTGGCCGGCTTAGTCACGTATTATAAATATATTTTTATTTCAATTTAACAAGATAAAAAAAAGTTTGGTTATAGTAGTACGAAGGTAATTTTTAATTCAAAACCTACTAATATTATAAATACGAGTGTTTCTTTCTTTGTTACGACTTCACGTCTAAATATTTTGATCCAGAAAAAAAGTATCGATCCCGATGATAGGTCAGGTATGCACTGACGCGAGCAAAGCCGCGGGTAAAAGCTAGTATAATATAATCTCGTATGCGGCAAATTAATTGACAGTTAAATATTCCTTGCCCTATGATAAATAAGTAATTGCTAAACATCTATATCATTAAAGCCTTTAGAGTGACTGGTAAAAGCTAGTATAATATAATCTCGTATGCGGCAAATTAATTGTAAGTTAAATATTCCTTGTCCTATTATAAATAAGTAAGTGCTACACATCTATATTATGTTTACTTCATTAAAGCCTTTAGACTGACGGACAGGCATAACACTAAACCATTGGATTAAAAGCGTGAAATAACTCTGTAACAGTGTAACCTGTAAAACACAGAGAGACAAGCCACTTTTCGTCGATGCTCTAAACTGAACATTCTTGAATCCCACAGCGCTTCATCACCGACAAGCCGACGAGCACGATGCTCAATGGAGTCAAGAGCGGCCAGCTGATATTTGGCTGATCCAAATGAAGTGATAATAAAAATAAATGTCTATATGTAATCTATACATATAATAAAAATGAAGTGTCTGTATGTAATATCAAAAAAAAATACTACTTGGGTACGAAAGTATACAGGCTACTGACAACAAAAATGCAATTTTTAAAATTTTTGTCGGTCTGTCTGTCTGTTTGTTCCGGGTAATCTCCGAAACGGCTTGACCGATTTAGACGGGAATTTCACTGGCAGATAGCTGAAATTACAGCGGATTACTTAAGCTGCTCTAAATTAGACTAGCTATTAACCGCGGCTTCGCCTGCAATGCTATCTTCAAAATGGTTGGACCGATTTTCAGGAAACTTTCACCAGCAAATAGCAGACATCATAAAAAATAATTTAGTTTATTTTAATTTAAACTAGCATATAATCTCGTATGCGGCAAATTAATTGTAAGTTAAATATTCCTTGTCCTATTATAAATAAGTAAGTGCTACACATCTATATTATGTTTACTTCATTAAAGCCTTTAGACTGACGGACAGGCATAACACTAAACCATTGGATTAAAAGCGTGAAATTTTGCAACGAAGTTCTTGATAACTCATAGAGGAGCAGTAATAACTTGACTGAAGTGAAGGCGACGCTGTTTACAGCATACTGCCAGTCATTTTATACATGCAGTCTGTGGATCAACTATACGCAGAGGGCATACAACGCTCTGCGCGTACAATATAATAACGCATTCAGGGTGCTGATGGGCTTGCCGCGCTATTGCAGCGCCTCAGGCATGTTCGCGGAGGCGAGAATAGCACCAACAGTATCCTGAATACTGTAGCAGACAGGGACAGCCTCATACTGGAACATTGGGTACGCCTACACACTGTGGTGTTATAATAAATTATTATTCCGTATGCATTATAGATGTAAGTACTAACAATATTTTCTAAGTTGTGTGTATACTAACCAATGGATTTTTTTGTCTGTAATAAAATATTTTGATTTGATTTGATTTGATAAAACACGTTTGTCTATGAATCAACTCGGAAATTATCTGTTTAAAGTTTTGCATGCGATGAAGTACCTATCTATCTCTATTGACGCGTTTTCACATATCATCACTGGTCACCCTCACATTTATTTTAACCCCATTTGTAACTCAATCTGTGTTCAACATTATTCGATACACATACATGTCATAAACCTTATGTTCAAATTTATCTAGTTAATTCTGATGATTTTATTCTATGATTTTTGAGCCTCATAAGTATGCAAAACCAATTAGCTAATGTAACTATTTGGCTCTGTATTTTGTAATAGGTACGAATAGTGTGCAAAGTGAATTGGATGGGAAATAATACCATAGAGCATAGATTCTGCCACAACTCCCCGGAAAGTTCTAACAAGACGTCCACCATCTTGTTACTTTATTATGGTCGCAAGTAACTTGTGATATCATTACCTACTCGACAATGATAGTAATAATCTACTAGAAGATTGGTTGCGGACAATAAAATAAAAAAGGTACTCACATGGCAAGGAATGAATTGCACCGAGTAGAGCGACAACCACGAAGAAAACAAAGACTGTTCTCTCAGAGGCAGCGAGTGCCGCCGCCGCCATCGGCACCGGGAGCCCTCGCCCCAGCAGCAGCGGCGACGCGGCCACCCACCACAAGGCCGCCGGCACCGCCCACACCGCCGCCCATCGCAACCACTGCGTCACAAATACCAAACCTTATACAGCAGATTCCTGACCTCGAGCTCGTGTGGAAGCGCCACAGGATTTCCTTAATACTATAGATTTTATACTAAAACTTTATAAGGATAGATAGTATATGTTTATTACTGTGGTACGGAAAAATTATAGAATGAATAATTATGATTATTATATTGTGTTGATAGAACTTTACAGTAATATAGCTTATACATCAGGTTTTAATTAATAAAGATATTGTTAAAATTGGACAGAATATATTGAGAAATATCAAGTAAATAAAAAAAATCTCGGCATCTGATAGCTATCTGGGACGAAAAGATCCTTTATTTTTAGCAACTTTGACATTTGTTAAACATATAAATTTTTTTGGGGTGTAATGCGTATCTAATAACATCTAAGACTTGAAACACTCAAGCCAACCTCACCTGCACGTGGTGCACCCTGCTGAATAACGAACGAGGCAATGGCGAAAGCGGGGTGGTACGGTTTTACAGCCTGACTGGGTCGCAACCACCATGT
>MU159585.1:0-38652 GCA_015888305.1 Antheraea pernyi | reverse complement strand
ATTTCAAGTATCTGGGTCACTGGGTATCCGATGATTTGAAAGATAGCCTGGACATTGAACGTGAGCGCAGGTCGTTGGCTGTCCGCTGTAACATGTTGGCTTACAGATTTGTTAAATGCTCGACTGAAGTGAAGGCTACGCTGTTTACAGCGTACTGCCAGTCATTTTATACATGCAGTCTGTGGATCAACTATACGCAGAGGGCATACAACGCTCTGCGCGTACAATATAATAACGCATTCAGGGTGCTGATGGGCTTGCCGCGCTATTGCAGCGCCTCAGGCATGTTCGCGGAGGCGAGAATAGCACCAACAGTATCCTGAATACTGTAGCAGACAGGGACAGCCTCATACTGGAACATTGGGTACGCCTACACACTGTGGTGTTATAATAAATTATTATTCCGTATGCATTATAGATGTAAGTACTAACAATATTTTCTAAGTTGTGTGTATACTAACCAATGGATTTATTTGTCTGTAATAAAATATTTTGATTTGATTTGATTTGAATAACTGATTTTTGAAAGTGTATTCCCGAATAGCGTAGAATAAGATATTGAAAATAATATGATTCCCAAGACGTCGCCAATCCCATCAGATACATGTCTACGCAATAGTAGGGTTGCTATATATAATAAATAAATTTAGGTATATAAATAAAACTAAAAATAATTTCGAATCACTAAGTAATAAGCAAATTTGTGGGACAGTACTCAGCAAAGGTTATATTTACAAGCACTACCATGATTTAACGATTTATTTTAATTGTTTATCGATTTTTTTATAATACATAATAGGTTATTGCATTCATCCACAGTCTCGTCTGATGTTAGATGAAGATGTTTTTTTTTTTATATCATAGGAGACAAACGAACAGGTGGGTCACCTGATGTTAAGTGAAACCGTGGCTTCGCCCGCAATGTTATCTCCAAAACGGTTCGTCCGATCTTCGTGAGACTTTCACTGGCAGAAAGCTGACTTTACAAAGTGTAATTTAGGTAATTTTAGTTTATCCTAGCTGATAACCGTAGCTTCGCCAGCAGTGCTTTCTCCAAAACAGTTCGACCGATTTTTACGGGACTTTCACCGGCAGATAGCAGACCTTATAAAAAATAATTTAATTTATTTTAATTTAGAGTAGCTGTTAACCGTGGCTTCGCCCTCTGTACTATCACCAAAACGGTTAGACCGATTTTCACACGACTTTCATTGGTAGATAGCGAACCTTTTAAAAGTAATTATATTATATAGTTTCCAAGTAAGTTAGTAATAATTTAATTATAGTTGGTCACAGTCATACATTTACATTGTCACAGGAAACCGACGTGAAGTAACAGTGCTTGCATTGTTGCGTTTCGTTCGGTCAGTGAGAGCGCCGGAGGCCCACCTCTCCTCTCCTTGCCCCTTCCCTTTCTCCCCGCCCCCCAAACACAGGGTGACAACGCACTTGTGATTCCTCTGGTGTTGCAAATGCCTATGGACGGTGGTGATCACGTAACATCAGGTGATCCACTTGTTCGTTAGCCTCCTATGATATAAAAAAATAAAATTAAAACTACACAAATTCAATATTATAAGTATCTTATCTTACTCATACTGAAGTTGGACGTATTTTAGCACCCATTACTCAGGCAGACTGTAATATAATATATAGCAATTCATTTTATAATCCTAGAGTAACTGCAACAAAGGTTAATCTTCTTATTGTGTGTTTTTAGTGGCGGGAGATATTACGTGACTTTATACCTTGGTAATTTAATTAATAACTTTTGCAATCCATAAGCACCAAATGTTGTAAGTGATAATGAAAACTGTATTAAATCCGTTGCCCAGCTTAGGACTAAGCGCGCACACAAATAGCCGTCGATAGAAACTTTGTTTAATAGTATTTATTGATTATAATTGCTTAACTTATTTATGAATGAGGACTGGATTAAATGTCGATAAATACCTTCGTCAACTTTGATAGATGAATTTATATTGGCATCTTTTAACAGTAGCTTTAAAATATTGTTGGCATTTATATGAAATTGTTTCATAGGCTTGACCTGATTATATTATATCTTCATAAAATATTCAGGTCAATGGTTTGTATATAAAAATCTATACTAAATAAAAAAATGTATAATGAGTTTTAGTTAACTAGGCGTAATGTAACCACTTGAAATTTCGTGTGTAACACTCGTAAAATTATCACGAAGTTACGGAAAAACTTGAAAACAAGCTGTTCGTAAATTGATCCTAAAACGTTAGTTGGGTTTTTATTGTGGCCGGCTTAGTCACGTATTATAAATATATTTTTATTTCAATTTAACAAGATAAAAAAAAGTTTGGTTATAGTAGTACGAAGGTAATTTTTAATTCAAAACCTACTAATATAATAAATACGAGTGTTTCGTTCTTTGTTACGATTTCACGTCTAAATATTTTGATCCAGAAAAAAGTATCGATCCCGATGATAGGTCAGGTATGCACTGACGCGAGCAAAGCCGCGGGTAAAAGCTAGTATAATATAATCTCGTATGCGGCAAATTAATTGACAGTTAAATATTCCTTGCCCTATGATAAATAAGTAATTGCTAAACATCTATATCATTAAAGCACCGTATATACGGACTACCTACTCGTTTTTTCCGAATCGTTTCATATCTTCAATGATGCCTCGATGATGCGTAGGGTACGTGCCGGCACCAACAGTATCCTGAATACTGTAGCAGACAGGGACAGCCTCATACTGGAACATTAGGTACGCCTACACACTGTGGTGTTATAATAAATTATTATTCCGTATGCATTATAGATGTAAGTACTAACAAAATTTTCTAAGTTGTGTGTATACTAACCAATGGATTTTTTTGTCTGTAATAAAATATTTTGATTTGATTTGAATAACTGATTTTTGAAAGTGTATTCCCGAATAGCGTAGAATAAGATATTGAAAATAATATGATTCCCAAGACGTCGCCAATCCCATCAGATACATGTCTACGCAATAGTAGGGTTGCTATATATAATAAATAAATTTAGGTATATAAATAAAACTAAAAATAATTTCGAATAACTAAGTAATAAGCAAATTTGTGGGACGGTACTCAGCAAAGGTTATATTTACAAGCACTACCATGATTTAACGATTTATTTTAATTGTTTATCGATTTTTTTATAATACATAATAGGTTATTGCATTCATCCACAGTCTCGTCTGATGTTAGATGAAGATGTTTTTTTTTTTATATCATAGGAGACAAACGAACAGGTGGGTCACCTGATGTTAAGTGATCACCACCGTCCATAGACACCAGGGGAGTTGCAAGTGTGTTGCCAGCCTGTGTTTGTGGCAGGGGGGGGGGGGTGGACTCCCCTGGTGTCTATGGACGGTGGTGATCACTTAACATCAGGTGACCCACCTGTTCGTTTGTCTCCTATGATATAAAAAAAAAAACATCTTCATCTCCGGCGCTCTCACTGACCGAATGAAACGCAACAATGCAAGCACTATTACTTCACGTCGGTTTTGTGTAAGAGGGTGGTAGTACCCCGGACGAGCCGGCCTATTCATGCTGAGACCAGTGATAGCTTCAGCGTGGTTCTACCACCTACAAAAAGACGTGGTATAAGTAAGTGCAGTTGCCGGAACGCACCAATAGGCGCTTGGCGACATATTTTCAACTTGAGGGTGGTCGCTAGCTAGGCGGGAATAGAAAAAAACCGACTACCATACTAAGATTACATCATGATGTTTTACTTAACCGAAAGCTCAGCCTCAATCGATAGATACAACAATCAACGCAGTGTCCGAAAACCGAAATAGTTAACAGTAAAAAATAAAAAATTACTGTCTCTTTCTGTAACTTTTATAGTTCTATGATTATTTACTGCCTATCTTTGTTCCTATGTGTAATTTGCCACAGATAGGCCTGTTGGTATGTAAATGGTACGTAGCTGTCCGATGCTCCGTGACAGAGCGAATAGTCAATTGTGGTCATTACACGTTAATTTGTATGTTAATTAATGATAATTTTTATATAGTTCAACCAATAGTGTCAACCGACTGCAGATTCAACTGACTCTAGATTCAACCGTCAACCAAGGACGCGTTTTTTAATTCTTATTGCTGTTTTGGTAATTAATATCGCTCTTTCTAATACTGGTTTCACATTTAACTTATTCAGGTACACCTCGCGCAAATACAATCAGACATTTTCGTTACAGTGACACGAGGTAGCGGCCAGTCAAATCCAGCAAAGCAACATCCACTATTATATCTTATATCCTTATTTATAGAATATAGAGAATTAAACATTTATTCTCATACACCTTAAAAAAAATTAATAACCAAAAATTAAAACGACAGTTGGATAAAAAAATGTAACCGTCAATTATTATTTTAAGCATCCACTTATTACTTTATTCGGAAGGTAATTACACTGCCCTGTTTTTACAGTCATTTAAATAAAGTAGACTGACTGAGCTATAATATATTATTCATTTCGTTATACCTATCTGTTCTATATAATACAACATTTGTTTTTATTTATCTTAAAACTAATTAATATTATAAACTCCAAGCTGAGTTTGATTGTTAATTACGCCTTCACGCCCTTCACTGCTCAACTGAGCATCATGTAATTGTGCATGCACATTTTCAGGAGTATAGAAATGGACTTAGGGTACATTTCATACAAAAAAGTACTATTACCGAGGGATAGACCAAATCTACATTAACGCGAGTGATACCGCGAGCAAAAGCTAGTATATAATAAAATAATGTAATGTTTTTCAACTTCGTTGACCATTTTAATGACCGGGAGTTTAGATCGTACTGCTAAAACAATCAGTGATCAGATATACTTAAATTGGTTTATTTTTTATGCTAAAGGTCAACAGCAGGCAGACGGCTTATTTTATGGGAAATGGTTGCCGTGGCCTATAGACAACTGCAGTACCAGGGATATCATGGTTGCGTTTTGGCTTTGGAGAGCAATTTTAATCTCTTTACCTTCGCCGGTACCTGAAGGCCGACAAAGAGAAAATATAATAAAATGCAGTAGGTCCAGATGTCTTTGTAATAAATGGACTTCAAAGAGCTTATCCTCAAACTGGATGATGTTCTTAACACTAATCTAAAGTTATATAAGTTTTACGTAATTGTTTAGAAACATATATACCCCAATATATGTAAATTCTATTACTAACATTCTAATTAATATTATAGATGCCAATGTGGGATTGTTTGTTTGCTTGTTTGTTATGCTTTCATGTCTTAAATACTCGACCGATTAACTGGGTAAATTTTGCATACAAAGGTAAAGATAAAGTCATAGGGATATTATCGTTTAAAAAATGGTTACTGTTCCTAAGAGGTAGTTTAAATCCACTTTAATGGAAACAAAGCCAGTAAATTACATTAATCAGTTTAAGTGTTTAAGTTTTTGTAACATAAAACTACTTTGTGAATTAGTAATCAGAATGTGTTCAATACTAAATTTTTGAGAGCTCCAGAGGTACCCCTCCCATTTCCTCCCCATCCTCTCCCTCTGTCTCCCTCCTCCCAAACACAGGCTGGCAACACACTTGTTTTGCTAATGTTTATGGCCGTTTTGAAGTTCATAAGTGCCTTCTTAGGGCCTAAATTGAATAAAGTGTTTTTGATTTTGATTTGATTTTGGACGGCAGTGATCACTTAACACCAGGTGACTCGCCTGTTCGTTTGCCTACTATGATATTTAAAAAAAAAGAATCTACAATGTATTAAACCAATTTATTTGCAAGAAGGATGTGAATTTACACCTCATATATCTTAAATACTCGCATGTCAAAATAAATGAATTATAGTCATATAAATATAGCTAATACAACGAATATGTATAAAACGCTAGACATGGTAGTGAAAGAACTATGATACCTACATAATAAATAGATTGCATCATGACCTTAATATGTACATGATTGAAGAAGGAATTAAAGACGGAATAAATGCGTAAAACACAAAAATATACTTGCCAAATATTTAAACGTAAAAAATCACAAGATCTTCTACAAAACGTTGACGGCAAAGCGGACATGCCGTACAAGCCTGATTTATATTATAAATACGGACTTATGGCTGAATATCATGTGATTGCAATATAATGTATAAAGAAAACGAATATATTAAATGTGAAATGAGTAATTTATGATTCGTTTATGATTTCGTGAAACATTTTCAATAATTCAAGTTAAGTGTTATTTATTACAAAAATAAAATCTGTTAGCTTAAAATAAATGATTAAAATATGAATTCAAAAAAAAGAATGAACTTATTATTACGCCTAATTATAATATCCGGGGCGTGATCTTGTTAACGTCGGCACGTAATAAAAGTAAACGGAACCACAATGCAATTCTAAGGTTACTGGAAGTGATATGAAAAACGTATATTTCAAGATCGACTTTACGGCGACAACTCTGTTTTTTATTTTCTCTGTCAGTTTATTTATAGGAGACAAAGGTAATAAACTTCTCCTTTTTATCTTATATATTTATAGTTAATCAAATATATTTTCTTGATTACACAAATTCAAATATAGAAATAAACAGAACTTTACTTTTTTTATTACTTTTATATTTGTTAATAGAATATGAAGAAATTGATGTCTGTACATCTGAGATTAATATACAACGCAGTTTGACCGACTACCACGACATTTGTCACATCTGAGTGTTTTCTCAGAGTGATTATTTTTTTATCCTATCCATTCTACTATTATAACTCGCCACCAGGTGAAAATCAACAAATAGATAGTACCACCCTCTCACAGATAACCGATGTGAAGTAACAGTGCTTGCATTGTTGTGATTCCTTCAGTCAGTGAGAGCGTCGGAGGACCACTTCTCCTCCCCTCCCATACTCTCTCCTCGTCCCCGCCCCCAAACACAGGCTGGCAACGCATTATTGACTGCCCTGGTGTTGTTAGTATCTAAGGATGGTGGTGATCACTTAACATCAGGTGAGCCGCATGTTCCTTTGCCTCCTAGGATATAAAAAAAAATCAACTACTTATAACAACAAATAATAAAAACTACAAACAATAATAAACGCATGCAGAGCCGCAGACATAACTAATTAAAATTTAAAATAAAACATAAAACAGATGATAAATACTATAAAACACGTTAAAATAAACATATCATACTTTAAAAGACAATGTCACTTCCAGACAACTTTATTTAAAGAAGAAAAGCAATTTAGCAGCCCGAGGTTTGCGACTTATGCAAATAATAATCACGGGAAAATAAATATGTAAATATATATTGCAAACAAAGACCACAAGACTACTGCCAACGTTTTTTATATAATGTAGATACACTAATTGATATATTTTGCTCTATAAATTATTATATGCTTCCTATTAATATTATAAATGAAAATGTCTGTGAGGAACTTCCACTTTCACTGGTTCACGCAAAAACTACTGAATGGATTTTAATGAAACTTTACAATAATATATTTTACACATCAGTATAACATATAGGCCATACTTTATAAAGACATTACTTAAGTCGACTAGAATATAGCGTTAAATGCCCAGTAAATTGAAAAAGCTATCTTGACATGTACTGCATAACCATTTGAGTTAAACGAAAATAATTTGTGCATAATTTATAAAGATACAGACGCAGAAGAAGTCGCATGCAGCCACTCTTTATTAATAAAGATATGGTTCTAACGGTAAGCTACTATTATCTCTGTCTGAAGTCCTCTGGACGAAAATATATTTATATAAACGTATAATGAGATCAGAAAATATTTTACACTAGCCGTCTCGGCGGACGTTGTCCCGCCCTGATAATAAAAAAACCTTAAAGTTAGACATATGCTGTCGCTAACTTTTTTGTAGGCAATATCAAGCTCTACAATTTTCTCTATATCTCAATTATATATCTCTCATCGTTAAGGCAGCGTTCGTAAGAAACCCTTTCGTTCGACCGTCTATTCTCCGACTTACTTTGCAAATCAGACTACTACAAAAAAGTATTTTCATTTTTCGGATTAATATATAGCCTATAACACTCACAAATAACGTGGCTTTCTATTGGTAAAATAATTTTTAAAATCGGTTTAGTAGATCTAGAGATTACCCCTTACAACGTCACAAACTCACAAACTTTACCTCTTTATAATATTAGTATAGAGTATAGGTAATATCATTAAAAGTCGACAATATGAGGTTACCAAAAACCACTCGGTAAATTTTACGCTAGCTTCGTAGCCGTGTGTGTTTACGTCTATATGAAGCAGCATGTAGAGTACAAAGCTCAACAAATACGTTATAGCGTGTAATAATCACCTAGTATGATAGACGCACCAAGTTTTGACACTTCAGAATGTTGTGATGAATTAAAATACATAAGAATAAATATTAATATCGGATAAAATAAGTCCAATACAATTAAGTACCATCTATAATGTAGCAGGCAAGGTCACCGGGAGAAAGGTTTAAACAAATTCCAAAAAAATATACGGTTTGTGTTGAAAACAAATCTGTTTTATTATAAAGATTAATTCCTTTTTCATTATTCAGTTAAATTATATTCATTTCAAAAAACATTTCTACGAAGTCTACGGTTTTCATAATATTTACTCGTACATTCATGAAAATTCTTGGAATTTCCATTCCAATTACAAATACTCTTCGATTTTTCGTTACCTTCACAAATAACTACTTCTAGCTAAATGCTTTACATCGTATAAATCGTCCATATTTAGCATATTATGACCCGGGTACTGTCGACGCTTTATGCGTATAGTGAATGGCACACATCGTACACCCGATATAATAATAAGCCTCATGCATATACTCAAAACTCTGTAGTAAAATCAGTCAATTTGTATGCCCTTCGTGCACTTGACGCATAGTTCTATATACAATGTGAACGCGGTGAAATTAATTAATTATGAACTTATATTTTCTTTATTAATCCAACGATCCGTGTGAAACAGCTATTATGTATACATCGCCCAAGGAATAAAGGGTGGGGAGTTGAGAAAAATGGATATAAGAATATTAGTTGGCGTGAAAGAACGTAACGTACAATTTTTTATTAAGCAGTCATTACCTATTACTACAACGCCGTGGGTGTTCTCATACTGAGAAGGGTGCGGGCTGTAATCAAATTTTTCCTATTTAGATCTATGCATATTAAATGGTGGTTAGTTTTTATCGGTCATGCGATCAATGACAAAGTTATAATTGGTGTAAATAAGTTATACATTTCTATACATATCCATATTGCGGGTCAAAGCCTCAACTTTTGTAATATAATTACTTAAAAGTTTAACATAAATTATTATATATTGCATAAAAATAAAATCGTAATCACCATTCGTACTGAAATATAGTTTCTAACCAAATACTATATACATTTATATAAAATATTTATACCATACAAGTCCAACCGAAAACGAACGTTCTACGTTCCTACTGAATAGGTACTTTCCTCTTAGAAAGACCGAAACTACTTTTATGGAGTTTAATTCAGTGTCGGAGTTGGGGATTCCGTCTCGCATAACGAACTCTGGCTCTTTGACTTTTCAGTCCTTAGCAAGGAGAAGCAGACATTGAATTTACACGGAATTCTATTTTAATAAGTTTTCGAATATTCGAGAAAGGTTAACTACCAACTTTACATAAGGCATAAGGAAAAAACATGTATAAATACTTTGTATTATTGAACTAAGAATAAAATTGTATATATTATCGAAAGCCTAACGATTAAACTTTTTCTTAGTGATTAACATCCGGAGTTTAGTTTACGAACACAAGTAGGAATAAAATAAAACTATGGAGACTTCTATTATAATGCACTAACAATTTCCGGCGGCTTCGCACTCGTTTTCTATGCAAAGATTATTGTGGTCTCTTTGTGTTATATCTATATACTAGCGGGCCCGGCAGACGTTGTCCCGCCCTGATTATAAAAAAATCCTTGAGAAATTATATACTAAAACGTTCCTCATGAATCACTTTATCCACTGGTGAAAACCGTTTGAAAATCCGTTCAGTAGTTTTTGAGTATATCGCGAACAGACAGACAGACAGATGCGGAAGGGGACTTTGTTTTATACTATGTAATGATATAAGAACAACTAAATGATTGACTGAGAAACGGAAAATTACAGATTTTCTTATAAGTTTAGGCGGTGAAATGAAAAAATCCTTCCTCAAGGCTCACATAGAGTGTAAAACGAACCAACAAACAAATTTTCACGACCATTGTAAATGTGTGTATTGATATGTTTCTCAGTCAGTCAGTTAGTTATTCTTTTATATAGTTTTAAATAGTACACTAATAATAATAAAGACTTATCTTGATTTATAAAAATATATAAATGTATATATTGATTGATTTGTAAATATTAAGAAACTTAAATGCGTTCTTAATTCCAGCTTTTGTTTATTCTTTATTTCCTTATTCGAATCATACTTTCTTAAGATGCGGAAACTTGTAAATGGCGTTCGTTTAATTTATACATGTAATGTAATTTTTGCCTAGCTGTAAGTTTCCCTAAGAATTTAAAAATAAAATACGAGTCAACTTTGTCATATGCAAACTTTGATGAAGAATTGTTTTAAATTTGTTCCCAAATATAAGTAAATATAATAAATAGCATTAGCATATCAGATATTGAAATTATATTCCGCTTTGTAACATTATAATTTATTCAGACAAAGTGAATTATAAACAAATAAAACATTACACGTACAACATTTAAATTTAAGACAATTCATCTCCATAACTCTTCTAATCTTGTAGTTTTTAAACACAATTGTTGAACTCAAGGCTATTCCATATCTCTTCTGTTCGTCGTTTGAGCAATTCCGTCTGAAATACGAGGTCATTGTTGGTGGCACCGACAGCGTTCGAGACTGAAGGGTGGGCGGAAAGGGTGAGGGGCGGAGCTGGTAACGCCACTAGTGGGAAGAGGGTAGCATCAAACCTATTACTGTAGCAGGCGAGAAAGAAATAGGACGCTTGTGTCGAGTTTTGTTCCAGTAATTGTGTTTCATCCATTCTTCAACAATTCAAAGTGAAATAGTGTTATTGATGAAATTTTACACCGGTAGTGATGTCGTGGTTTATTTTCCTCCCGTTGTACATTTGATGATGTCGTAATGAACCAAGTCGTTATTGACATTTTTTATAGGTACTTTGATTCGATGCGATATTCGAAACGTTTATTACAACACCCTTCTGCGAAGCTATCATGTTACCGTTAAAATATTAACGAAATATTCAAATTATAATGTATTGTTTTAGCGGTGAAGTATAATGAAGTTATGATTTATTGTGTATACGTAATAGTGTTTCGTGACGCTTCGTTAATGAATACTGGTCATTGGAGTGTATTAATTAAACTGTTTGTTAGTTCAATTTTACATTACCTACATTAGCAAATAGGTTATCAACAATTTATGTCGAGAAATAATTCTTTACCTAAAAAGTAGACTGACATAAAATTTTAAATATGGTAATTCTGTCTTCTTGTGTAACACAGCCCCTCAGGAATATGATAATTAGAATATTTATTAATATTTCTAGGTAATTATTAGATACGGTTTCACAATTGAATACTAACTGAAGCAATTTTTTTTGTTATGGATATTTTAAATTCTATTACCTAAAGTCTAGATATTTATAGTTTAGACATATCTTATTTAAAACATCTTATATGTCCCATTAATTCTCACTTTGAAAACACGTAAAGCATAATAAAAAATGCCAACTTTTTTTTCATATACAAATCATTCTAAGTACTCTGTCTGTACTGTGTTTCAAAAGGAAGATGTTTACATTTGTAATGCTTTTCTGTGTTTCTGTTTCTCGCTTCCCCGTATGGTTATCGCGTAAATAAAGGAACGTTTATACAAATCTATAAATAAACGAACGGGTGTTAACTTGAAAGACTTGAAAGAATTCTAAATATAGGGCAATCATCTATCCATGAAGAAATACGAATTCTTTTATTATCTGAACAAATAATTTCACAATATTATTTATTCTATACGTATTGTTATTTACTGATATGTGATGTTAATGGAAAAAAAATTATATGCTTCTAAAAGTGTTCATAAATAGTTTTCACTTATATACATAAGTTTATCTAGCACTAGCTTCAGTCCACGACTCCGTCCGCGTAGAATAGTTACTTACTAAACTAAACACACAGCGGAATCTCTCAAAATAATTTTTCCCCCGATTTCGTAACATTCTTCATTGTTACTCCGCTCCTATTGATCTTAGCGTGATGATATATAAGTTATAGTCATCCTCGATAAATGAGCTATCTAACACTGAAAGAATTCAAATCGGACTAGTAGTTCCTGAGATTAGTGCGTTTAACCAAACAAACAAACACTCCAGCTTTATAATATTGGTGTAGATTCGTGTTTTAAATTAATTTACTCTAGGGGCACTCGCTTACTTTTTTACTTTTACTTATGTAATTTATTATGTAATCGAGCGTACACTGTTTTTAAAGGCCGGCAACGCACTTGCGAATACCCTAGTATTACTAATGTCTATGGACGGCAGTGATCACTTAATATCAGGTGACCAACCTGTTCGTTTGCCTCCTATGATATTTAAAAAAAACTAATTAACCCATTTACAATCAATTTTCTGGTATAAATCAGTCATTATATTTATTATAAAATTTTATATCGAAACTTATCCATTTTATGCAGCTTTTCTATAATGGGGCGGCATTTTTTACAACGCCCTATGGTGGCGTTCAGATTTAATCCAGCACTCCTTTGTTGCATACATGTGTATCTATGAGTAAATTAAAATACTGTATAATAAAGATTGCCTACGTGTTGTTTAGATTTATTTGTGTAAATAATGTTACATTTACAAAAGGAAGTGATATAAGCTCACCAGGTGCACAATGTTACAATATTTCATAACAGAGCGTTCGACCCAAACCGCCACTGTCTGTCGAAACTCAGCCGTCCGACCGTAGTAAAAAAATTCACATTAAAACGCGTGTCAATTACTCCAGCTCTTTTTTCGAATTTCTACAGAATGTTAGAAATACCTAAAATAAATTTCAATGTACAATTTTTATGCTACTTTTATTTTTGGTTTATTTATCTCTTTTAATTTGTTGTTTTTTCTTTAGGAGTAATAATTTAACATTGTGTTTGTTAATTCGGTATTTTGTATGTTACTGTTCTTTTTTGTGTGTATTTTATTTTTTTGTTATTCTATATTTGCTGTAAGCCTTACTACTTGTCATGTTATTCATTAAATACCTTTCATATTTATTGTTTTGTTTTAAATAAAAAGTATTATTATTAAAAAAGGACTAAAGAATAATTCACATATTATAAATGTAAGAGTAACTCTGTCTATCTATTTGTTACCTTTTCGAGACCAAACCTCTGAACCGATAACGTAAAATTTGGCATAGAAAATCGCCTGGATCTAAAAAAGGAAATAGGCTACTTTTATCTTAAGTATAACAAGAAACACCCAAATAAAGTAGCGGGAAAAGTTAGGAATATTACACTGTTTATTTACACTCTACTAGATAAGACAAAATCATTTCTACACTTCCGCATATTTTGATATCTTCCTCCATTATTAGTAAAAAAATTCACATTAAAACGCGTGTCAATTACTCCAGCTCTTTTTTCGAATTTCTACAGAATGTTAGAAATACCTAAAATAAATTCCAATGTACAATTTTATTTATCTGTTTTAATTTGTTGTTTTTTCTTTAGGAGTAATAATTTAACATTGTGTTTGTTGATTCGGTATTTTGTATGTAACTGTATTTATATTTTTGTGTGTATTGTGTTATTTTGTTACTCTATATTCGCTGTAAGCCTTACTACTTGTCATTTTATTGACTAAGTACTTTTGTCATTTATTGTTTTGTTTTTAATAAAACTTATTATTATAAAGAACTTAAAAAATAATCCACATATTATAAATGTAAGATTTTTTTTTAATAGTAGCACGCCAAAATGACTGCACTATGCCTGATGGTAAGCATAGTACAATCCAAAAACAATGGCGACCACCGAGTGATACACTATCCATCACCGGTCGCCGCTGTCATGCCGGCCTGCAAAAAGTTGGATATGCACAGGCTGATCACGAAACGCGACCCGCGCAAGCGAATCACTATGATGGGCTTTTTCACCATATGCACCGTGCATATGCGACACAGTCAGGTTGTAAAACCCTACCACCCCGCTTTCACCATTGCCCCTTTCGATACTCAGCAGGGTGCACCACGTGGAGGTGAGGTTAGCTTGGGTATCTCAAGTCTTATGATGTTATTCGAAACCCCTTACACCCCAAAAGAGGAACTCTGTCTATCTATTTGTTACCTTTTTGAGACTAAACCTCTGAACCGATAATATAAAATTTGGCATAGAAAATGGCCTGGATCTAAAAAAGAAAATAGCGTGAGAAGTTAGTTTATAATATAAGGAATATTACACTGCTTATTTACTATACTAGATAAGACAAAATCATTTCTACACTTCCGGATATTTTGATATCTTCCTACATTATATAATACAAGAGAACCAAGTATGTACCACAAAAGTATTAGTTAGTTATACTACAGCGTCAGAACAATACATTAATATAATTTTATTAATGAACTATTATTTGTATTATAACGTATATATCAAAATTTAAATAAACACTAACATATAAATGTAAAGCACGAGAGAAATAAACTGAAACTTTACCTTAGACATATTAAATAACAAATACTTCAAAAACCAGTGATAAATGGACTATAGTGATGGAGGAAAATTTACAACAGTACAGCCGAAGCCATAACACGATAAAACGAATAGTTCCCTAAATGTTGAAGTATTTTTTATACAATACGTATGTCAGTCGTTCTCTTTTTCATTTCATTCTGATCTATCAACGTGTTTGTTTATTATCGAAGCTACGTTCGTAACATTATGTAGAAGCTTTAGATAATTTTTTTCAACATTTTTACACAGCATTTTATCATGTAATTCCGAGTTTGATTTGTAATGAAATGTAATTTAAGTACAAAACGCGTGCGGTCAGGAGACCCCGTCAGGAACGAAATCTTTAGGACTTTTTATATGGTGATTTAGAATGTTTACATTTGTATATTTTTGTCACGTACAAAAAAAACATTTGTTTAAGCCACATCCATGCGACTATTCATCTCTGTGTAATATATATTTCGATTTCATATTATTATTCCAATGCAAACAAAGTTAAAGTAAGGAACCAAAAAGTATAATTTAAAATTTTAGGTAAAAAATATTTCTTAGGAATTAGGTACGATATGTTATATTAAAAATTGTATAAAAAACGCTAAATTATTTAAAAGTTTTAATGAATTTTCCACACGTTCATTATGTAAGTTACACACCGGCAGCCCGCGATGTTGGCCTACTCAAATTTCGTTACTTGCACACACACACATAGTCCTATACAATAGGAAGAGGGGAGAGAGAGAAAGCCGCACGGGTAACGTTTTTTCCTTACTTGACGATTTCTATCAGTCTACTCATACCACAAGCCGCGTTATGAAACTTTATTCCAATATTTGTTACAATACTTCTGCTATCAAAAACCCTCGCTATCAGAAGTCGATACAACTTATTGATTCAAGAGGGAACGTTAATAACGAGGAAATGACAGCGTCGAATAGTTTGGTATTTGTGTCTAACTGAATATAGATCGCGTGAAAAACCTAACACGCAAATAAGAATCGCATATTATGTTTGGATTATAATCTGTTGGTTTTGGAATTTTCTGGATTTTATTTTACTTATAGTACTGGATACTGGATAGAAAGTATTTATTTTATTAAATATAAATAATTTTTACTAATATTATAAATGTCCATGTAAGTTTGTTTGTCTATTTGCCACGCTTTCAAGCCGCAACTACTCAAGCGATCATCATGAAATTCTATATGCAAATTATCAGGGGTACTAAAAGGACATATATGACCAATCACCCAAAAAATAGTACAGTTTCCAAGGTTAAGGCAGATCTACATTAACAAAAACGTATTGGCGGGCAGAAGCCAGTATTTAAATAACGACCTTAAAAAATGTTGACAATAAATGATACTTGAACACTTCTAAGTCTTGAAGCATCACAAACATACAGTAGTAAAAATATGTAATTTATTATATTACGTGTACGAGAAAAATATCTAGACATAGAATTGTAAAAGTGACAGTTAGAGATAAAAATATAACTTTCAATTACCCTTGTGTAAAAGTCTCACTTTTGTCTGGCTTTTGTAATAAAAGTTTCTGCATTTTACGCATAGTTACTAGACAGTAAACGGTATGAGTGCGGATTAAATTACAAAGATTCTACTCTCAACTCTGGAATATTAATTTAAAATAGAGGGACCCTCGTTCAAGACAAGAATATCTTATTCCAACCAGTGCTTGCTTTCTACTTTTCCTAGGTTTCCTTTATAACAAAGGTGAATGGAATAACGCGCGGACTGATTGAAATAGTAAACTCATACTGAAACCTTACGTTAGAGCACAAAGGTTAATTTACATAGCTGTTGTTAAAAGGTTTCAAATCTTATGTACCAGTATCAAAGTATATTTTTATTTATAAACATACCCTTTCACCTAATATTCAATTTTATAGATACGAACGCTCAACTGTGTACTTGTACTTATATGTATTTTAACGCCTAAAGCTTTTAACATCCATCATTCAGTAAAAAGAAGAATAAGCATGATGTTGACCAGTTTCACTAGATTAAATTATTATTAAAAACATTTTTGTCAATTAAAAAGCATTTGAATTTTTATTAATTATTAACTGTTAATTATTCCATCACATGGCCAATATGATATTACCCGTTTATATATGGAGGATGCATAATCTAATAACAATTTATCTCTTACAATAGTATAAATACTCTTATTATAGATCTAGGTAACTCACAGCATCGAACGATCTATCTATCTAAACATATGATAACAATAACTATTTATAACAATTGAAACACTTATATCCGCATATATTTACCCTCTGAAAATGTATAATTACTGTTCACAGGCAATTGTGATAGTTTAATTGGCGATTATTAATAATTGTCTGTTGCAGAAACTCTCGAGTATTACATTAAACACGATTTAGTATATTGTGTTACCGACACTTCAACACAAACAGACGCATGATAAACATAATAATGTTAATAATTAAAAATATCGAAATAAATCATATGAATTTTAAATATATAATAAATGCACAAAAAAGTAGGTGAAGATTTTGCAAAATGACTGCACTGTGCCTGATGGTAAGCACAGTACAATCCGAAAACAATGGCGACCACCGACTGACACAGTACCCATCGCCGGTCGCCACTGTCATGCTGGTCAGCGAAAAGCTGGATATGCACAGACTGATCCTTAAACGCGACCCGCAAAAGTGAATCACTATGACGGGCTTGTTCGCCATATACATGGTGGTTGCGACCCAGTCAGGCTGTAAAACCCTACCACCCCGCTTTCGCCATTGCCTCGTTCGTTATTCAGCAGGGTACACCACGTGCAGGTGAGGTTGGCTTGGATGTCTCAAGTCTACGATGTTATTCGACACCCCTTACACCCATAGAAACAAAATAAAGAAATAAAACAGTCCAATAACTTATTCTCATCTGTTCGTCAACCGATTATCTTCTTTTTTATTTATTTATCGACTGTTTGCGAGCTTTAGTATTTGCTATCAATAAAAAAGTCAAGGCAGTCATAAGCACTGCCGGCAGAAGTGAGACCTCAAAACAATGAATTAAATGTGTCCTCTTTTGAATTTTCATATTAACATAGAGTGAATGACGATATTTAAATTTAAGAATTTGTTTATTGAAATTATTTAAAATTATTGTGGTTTTCATATCTGCAATATGTCTGCAAATATCTAGCAATAATTATATACATTTTTATAAATGTTAATAAATTAATAGTTAATGGATCAAACGTATGATGAGTTGCAAAATATCAATATCACATGTACACAGGCCCCTAAACTACGCGTCGCTAGTCTGACCCAAGCCGCGCAAACACAATACGTCATGCTGACGTAGCATATCATAATGCGAAATTACAAATTTATCTCCTGCCAAAAATACTGATCAACGAGCCTAAAAAAGTTTTCATTTCAAAAATTTTAGAAATATTTACTTTTTATCCACACCATCGACGACTCAAAGCCTATATGTATAAATTATTCTCTATTCAACATACTTCAGGATACTTATATATACTAATCTATAGTATTTGTACCCTGTTTAACAAACAAACCTTCATAATATTAAAACTTAGAACAATTATGAATTATGTTCCAATTTGGCGTCTAGTGTTTATAAAAACACTGTACTTCGGATTTAAGTACTAAATGATCGTAATTGTATTAAATATATCAACATGTCTTTGTTTTCAAACATTTACTTTGATTTTGCGCACGATCTTTATTCCTTTGATTCACAATTAATTAACTGCTACCAGTTATAGCACAGTAAAAATAGGTATTATAAGTTACCTGCAATAATACCGTTTCTGCTACTATCAGCATGTATTAAATAACAGGCGCAAACATTATGATAGTAGAAAGAACCGAACATCATTGTCTGTGTTTCTTCCACCTCACTGGATAAGGCGAAATGAAATGTACCGTAGCGTTTTACTCTTTGTGCTAAGGGAGATACAGTAACCTACTGTTGTCTTTAGATAAACATAAAATTGCTTTATGTTATACGAATATTTTCTAGAAAAAAAAATACATCGTTATATAATCACGATCATTTCTTTCATGTAATATTATTTTATAACCTATAAAGTATGAATATTATTATATATATGAGTCTGTCGAGTCATTGGGAACATTCTTCCTCGGTCGTCTCTCTGGAAGATTGTATTGCGTGATTGGTGTTGTATTGAGTGAGTTCTTTCCATTTACATTGTTATTTCTATTTCCCTGGGTTTTTTATGATTTATTGTGTTTCTTGAGTTATTTAATTGTTTATGTGAGTTCTCGTGTTGAGATATGTAATTGTGTTATTTTTTATATAGATCCATTTCTGGTATTCCAATATCGGAAGTGGGATTTTATTTTTATTCGATTTACTTCTGTTATTTCCAATAATATAAATATTTAGAAATTTCTTTCACTGCTATGCTTTCATAAAATAAGTTAGACCATCGAGAAAACCCGTTTTTTACCCTTAAAAACTCACCCCCATCCCCTTCCCTACCTCAGATCGCCCGTAAATTATTTTTCCTTTTTTTCATAATATTCCCCTCCTTTTCTAATGGGTTTCATCCTACTATTATTTTTTTTGGTTTTAAAAATTATCGACCCTGGTCTAAGTACTTTCTTTCTCGATGAAAGGTATTCTATGCCCTTTTCTACATTCCTGACAATTTCATTATGATCTGGTATATTATCAATGTGAAAGTATTTATGTTCACGCGTTTATCGATCAATCTCATTTAAACGCCTGAACGGATTCTGATCTTTGGCATTAGAGTCAATTATGTACTAAGATAGAATAGAAAATATTTATTATTGCCTAATAAAAACTGTGGGCAACACCTATAGAAGATATAAATCCGTAAAATTTAAGGCACAACATACTGAACTTTAAAAAAAATGAATTTTATGAAATCTGTTTTGTTATTCCAAGTAATAAAAAAATTAGTCTGCGTTACAATTGTATCGCCTTATAAACAAACTTCTCTTACACCCAAAATAAAAATCTATATTTTCCAAGTACAAATATATGGAAAAAACAATAACCACAAAATAACAATCTTATGACTTTATCGTATAATAACATCTACAGTATCAAAAATCTTATATTTGCCTAAACAATCGACTAAAACCGGTTTGTAAAAATATAAAAGGGAATAGAGTAACGGTTGGAGCAGATGCATTTTATGCAGCTGTACGATTTGTTAGGTACGCCCGATCACTACACGGATTCCGTCCTGTGTTTTCTACCTATTCACTAACATTTCTATTCACAACAGTATTTTTGTACTATAAAACGAAGAACTCTATTAAATATGAAAGTTTACTTAATACGTACATTTTAAGCTTTATATAGATATACTAGCTGTACCCGCGACTCCATCCGCGTGGAACCTAATGTAAAAAAACAGTGACGTATTAGTCATCAAATAAAAAAAACAGTGTGTAATAAAATCATCAGAATGTATTAATTCCATTTACTTATCTACTTTTCTCTCGTACTTAAGTCGCATCGTCATTAAAATTACAATAACTTTTGATAAAGTGGACCGATTTTAATGAAACAAAGACTAAGTTATTATCGGGAATATGTTTTATGATTTTCTTGAGGTTTAGTGACAATGAGTGTTCATACAAACACTGAAATTGACATGTCATTTTATTTGCATCTATTTTTCTATTATAGTTTTCATATTTTGTATTTTTATCATGGTTTATTATATCTAATATTATATTATTACTGTGAAGAATCTGAAACCACGAATGGCCACGAAAAATGGAAATATAGCATGCAAACCATAATCTGGAAGAACTTCGTTTTTAACCGGACCGAACAATTTTAAGGTTAAAAGAGCCCATCAGACTTCGTAACTATTCGTAATCATACATACAGTGGTACAACAAAATAATCCCAAGGAGGGTTGATGTCAGGCAGGCGGCCGATCGTAAAAATTAAGCCAAATCATATACTACAACATGAGAAACATGTTGTACCGACCCTACTTATGTGGGATAAGGGTAAGAAGAAGAAGAAGAGTGTGCATACAAACAGACAGACAAACGTTTCTAAAAATGATTTAAATGTATTCTATTACTTATTCCTAGACACCTGCAACATTTTTTCAATCGAAAATGTACAGACACGTTAGATTTACATTATTATTATACGATTATGTATATACAAGCTTTTACGACAAAATTTGACTTTTCCCTCATGAAGAGTAGGTACATTTATCTGGATGAAAGGAATATGTTCGTAATTGTACTCAAAGCAATGTGTACGAGAAATCAATCAAGTAGTTAAGGAGTCATAGCGTAATAAACTAACAAACTTACTTTCGTATCTATAATATTAGTTACAATTGCTTACGATGCGATACATAGCAACGGTATACATTTTACAATATAAATGTAAATATAATGTAAATGGTATAAAACGGAACTAATAAAATAGGGGTAACCTATTTGGGTTATAAAAAAAATACTCATTAATTTTAATTGTAACCATAGATAATCAAGAACAATACATACACTATCAGCTTTAGGTGAATTAAAACTAATTAATGTCGACAAAAATTAAGGGAAAAACTCGCTTAGCACTACCTATTATGCAGTATTTGATTTTATGAGGATTATAAATGGATTTCTGTGTATATACACACACACATGTATATATAGGAAATTGGTTTAGGACTACATATTTTTTATATAATACTATGAAAGTTTACAGTTTTTAACGGTTTTAATTTGTTTTTTCCATACAAAGCATTGCCGAACAGGTAATCTTATCGTTAGAGCGTAACTTTTACTCAGGTGTCGAACGAAAGGTCCGATTTTCTACGATTTCGAACTTAAGGTACTATTCGCAACTTTGTTCAGCGTCGTTTCTATCGATTTTAGATTAAGAAACTTCGAAAGCGTGTAAAAACATTCTGTAATAAATTTTCTTACTTTGCGTAGGCACCAGCGCAAGGTGTTTCGAAGTTGTAAAACTTTGGTAAAATGATCTCGATGTCGATTTGTATAAGGTCGGGTGGCTAAGTAGATGTAGTTAGCGGACATTTCACTTTTAAGGGGAAACGTGAATTGCAAAAAATTGAAGAATTATTAACAGGTGCCTACTTCTAGCGCACTCCGTCAAAACTATCTAACAGAGCGCGAGAGGGATCACTGCGATTCGGACTGACTATTCCTGTACAAAATAGATGAAATTATGATTTCGTATCCCCAGTTTCCTTTTCAAAACATTAACCGATTCAAATCACTTTGTTCCAAATGAATATAAGAAAAAATATGTTTGTCAGATGTTGGAAAACGGCTATATAATTGGGTAATTTTAGAAGTCCCTTAAGTCTTATGATACTTAATTTATGGAAATAATAAGAAAGAAACACGACAGTGATGTTTATATAGATGGCATTGTATTATATATATAGTTCAGTTCATTATTTAGGGATATAATAAAGGAATGCTATTGTATGTAGAAAAAAGTCTACCCGTTTCCTCTTAACTCTGAAATGTTACAGTTACACCGTGAGTATGTGATGATACGAATAATTCTACCACAAAATTAATATATGACAAACATTTATAATAACGCTTTTTGAAGTGAAACTTCTTTAGGCGCATGAGGGTAAATTTTTTACAGATATAACGTCACGCAGGTATGCAACGGAAGTGACGTCATTTGCAGTAAACGCAGATTTTTCATCAATTTTTCAAGTGTTGGAAATCTAAAGTTTTAGAATAAAATAAAAATAAGAAATTAAAGAATTTTAATTTAATTCATTAAATTATTTTAATTTTTTTTTCTTATAAATTAGTTCACCAAAGAAGTTTCACTTCTGATATGTGTACTTTGTACGCACGCACTTTTTTTTACGAGTTTGTCTGCGTTTTTCCATTATATTAATAACTTATACTCTTGTCCAAATCTCAGGTCAACTCAAGGTTTATTACAACGCAATCAAAGTTATAGCCGTGAAATATTAATAAACAAAATTGCTTTAAAAATATATATAATCTGCGTATAGATTAAACAATATAATTAAAAAAAATAGTAATCAAATTAGAAACTTATTTTTATTTAAACGAATAAGTCCATTAGCTAAATACAAATATATAATTAAATTGGAATAACAATAATAGCTGATCTATTTAGATAAAAGTTAAATGTTTTTTTGTGTCATAGGATAGGTGGGTCACCTGACATTAAGTGATCACCATCGTCCATAGACACTAACAACACCAGGCGATTCGCAAGTGCGTTGCCAGCTTGTTTTTGGGGGAAGGGGGGATGGAGAGGAGAGGAGAGGGCAAAAAAGGAGAGGCGGGCCTCCGGCGCTCTCACTGACCGAACGAAACGCAACAATGTAAGCACTGTTACTTCCCATTTATGCTGAAACCAGTAATAGCTTCAGCGTGGCTCTACCACCTACAAAAATGTAAATTAATGCATGAACTGAAAAAGCATTAGTTACGCTAAATACTGTATTAAAATAATGGAGCATTGGTTGCTATGTTTCATACACTTATTTACAAAGATAATAAACTATAACGTTATAAAAATACAAATGAACTTCCAAAACAGATTTTTAAAATTATGTGGTTCTTTCTTTTTATATTCAAACCTATATTCGTTTTAAATAAAAGAATCAAAGCAAAAGTTATGACACGTTTAAAATATTCTAAAACACGATATTATTAGTCACATTTTATATTTCATAAAACTACAGTATCAGCTTTTATAAATATATAGACCAAAGTACAAGTAAATATAAAAAAGTACAGGCAATTATAAAAGTAATTAGAAGGTAATAATATCTCGAACAAAAAGTTATGTTAATTTCAACAGACGAGAAATTATTCAGATTAAAAAATATAAACTTTCTTTGCGGAGACAAGGTAATGAAGTTCATGTTTTTATTTTGTGTTTTATGGTAATCTCACATAAAATATACACAAATGTTATTTTTATAAGATGTAACACTAAACATACATTTATATACGTTGCGATACTAATGTTAAATTCGTATGTACTATTTAAAAATCTTACAATATAATAGATGAACGTAAAATGAAATGTTTTTTAAACAAACTGTGAAACATTTCACGTTCGTTTATTACATGTTTTATGACTTCATTAAGATTATTACGAAAGCTATTGATAGATAAGTTATTCTATTAACTTTCAAATTATTCAGATTAAAAAATATAAACTTTCTTTGCGGAGACAAGGTAATGAAGTTCATGTTTTTATTTTGTGTTTTATGAGTAATCTCACATAAAATAAACACTAATGTTATTTTATAACATGTAACAATAAATATACATTTATATACGTTGCAGTACTGATGTTAAATACGTATGTACTATTTAAAAATCTTACAATATATTTATAGGTGAACGTAAAATGAAATGTTTTTTTTAAACTAACTGTGAAACGTTTGACGTTGTATTATTGGCATGTTTTACGACTTCATTAAGATTATTACGAAAGCTATTGATAGATAAGTTATTCTATTAACTTTCAGTAACGCTTTACAATATATACAATAGTTACAAAAGAATATCCTGCTTTTTTATAATACAAGCAATTGTTTAAATCCCATCCGTAACAAGATTAGATATGAATTCAATTGAATATTCAAACACAACTCACTCACAGTTATAATATACGTGGATTTAATCGTAGAACAATAGACAATAGTAGAAGCTCTACGTTTGAGTCGAGAAGCCACGGTTTTTGATTCCTAAGTTGTCCTTGAAGTGAAACTTCTTTGAGCGTGGACGTGGAAAAATCGGTTATGGATAAATTTGTATGTGTAGTTTTAAGAGAAACAGAATATATATTATGCTAATGTATCCTCTACAATCTTTATTGTAGACATCAAATAAGCTACAGAAACAAAACGTTAGTGCCTGTAACACAAAGAACTTCTCGCCCGTGCATACTCGGAAAGAGGCATCACGTTTAAATATTTATAAAAATGGATATTGTTGGTATATAGTATATAGTAGATAGTATATATATATAGCTGTAATCCTTAAACTATTTCTTTTTTATCCTGGTATTAAATATCTATAATATTATATTGATCTATATAATTATATATAGTCCTAACCCCAGCCCGCGACTTCGTTCGCGTGGAATAGTTACTTTGAGCTAACGCTAACACGCAGCGGAAGCTTTCAAGAGGGAAAAAACCCGATTTTGAAATATTCTTCATTGATGCTCCGCTTCTACTGGTCTTAGCGTGCTCGATAAATGAGCTATATAGTGCTGAAAGAATTTTTCAAATCGGACCAGTAGTTCCTGAGATTACCCCCTACAACGTCACAAACTCACAAACTTTACCGCTTTATAATATTAGTATAGATAAATATTTATTAAATTCTTTTGTAATCAATTATAATCAATGATATTAGCAGTTAGGGTTCCTTAGAAAGGGACCTCAGGAGGAGCAGACGTAATGCCGATTAGGCAGTCCCTGTTCCCCCGGCCAAGAGGTGTAAGAAGGTACCATGGGCTTTTAGTCCGTGCGACTCGGGCATATCCATTCTCTGCTGCCCGGCGGAATTTCCTCATGAAAGAAAAAAAGGGGTGTGCCCTGTTCTAAACACTACTTTCTTAATTTATTATATTTCAGCAAAACTTTGATGTTTTATCTAAATTAAAAGTAGTTCAAATTAATGCTTATGACATCAACTATCTGCCGGTAAAAGGTCTGCCAAAATCGGTGCAATCGTTTCGCAGATTAGCCGGAAAAAACAGAGAACGGGCCTAACATTTAAAAAATGGGTCTTCGTTAGAATCCCCGTATATACTTTCGTATTAATTTAGTAACTAAACATTTATTTTGAGACTAGCTGACCCGTGCTCACTTTGTTGAGTGGTAAACATTTATAAAAAAACTACTTTTTGTGACTTAAATATAAAAGAGAAACATATGCTGTCGGCGAATTTTTTATAGGCATTATCAAGCTCTACAACTTTTCTCTGGAACTCAATCATATATCTCTCATAGTTAAGGCAACGTTCGTAAGAAACGTTCGACCATTTTTTCTCCGACTTACTTTGCAAATCCGACCACTATAAAAAAGTATTTTCAGTTATAGCAGTAGTAGTAATATATAGCCTACGACACTCACAAATAACGTGGCTTTCTATTGGTAAAAGAATTTTCAAAGTCGGTTTAGTAAATCCAGGTATTACCCCCTACAACGTCACAAACTCACAAATTTTACCTCTTTATAATATTAGTATACATTACAATACTCACAACACACAATCACAATCACAACAACATCTTAATCCTAACTGATAGCATAAATGCGAAGGGTTTATTTGTTTGTATGTTACATTTTCACGGCGTAATTTTACAACTGATCTACATGAAATTGTGCATACACGTTGTCAAATAAGACAAGAAGATACCAGAAAATAAATACAGTTCTCGGCGAATAGAGAAAATGTACATTTTTTTTGTTTCATATCATAGAAGGCAAACGGATAGGTGGGTCACCTGATGTGGACCACCGTCCATAGACACTTGCAACACCAGGGGAGTCGCAAGTGCGTTGCCAACCTGTCTTGGGGGAGAGGGGAAGTGGGATCTTCGGCGCTCTCACGGACCGAACGAAACAATGCAAGCACTGTTACTTCACGTCGGTTTTCTGTGAGAGGGTGGTACTACCCCGGTCAAGCCGACCCATTCAAGCTGAAACCATTAATAGCCATAGCGTAGCTCTACCAACTAACAACGAAGCCACGATTAAAATCTAGTAAGTGCAATAAATACTAATAGAATTCATATTGAAGTATACGATGTTGATTATAAATATAATATAAATAAAATATCCTGAGGCACTAACTACACAGTTTTCGAGCAAAGAGTTTATTAACGACGGTGTTTTCGACGCTCGTTTCCGGTCTATTGTTATTGCTCACGACAATTCTCTATGCTTTTTGAATGAGCACACGTGAGGGCACGAATGTCTCGGATATTAAAGAATACGTTCGTGTTTTATGACTTGATATTTTTTTGCTCATATCAATAATCAACGGTGCTATAATAACATTCTATACCTGCGTTATATATCCATTTATATGTACATATTATATTTATTAACTAGCGGGCCCGGCCGACGTGGTCCCGCCCTGATTATAAAAAAATCCTTGACTAATTATATATCAAAACGCTCCTCATGAATCACTTTATCCACTGGTGAATACCGCTTGAAAATCCGTTCAGTAGTTTGCTAAGTCAATAGCATAGTCAGTTCGAAAAAAAAAGTATTTGAGTTTATTGCGAACAGACAGACAGACAAACGCGGTAGGGACTTTGTTTTATACTATGTAGTGATGTAATAACTACATTTCTTATTTGTACACTTATTATCGCATGATATACTAGACATTTTAATCGCTGTAATAATGGTATATAATTTCTACGCAATTAACAATAAATCATTGAAGACATCAATATTTACTTTTTTTTTTAATTGACTATTTGTCAATAGGCCTGCTGGGCCTTCACAGCTTTACCGGACCCACCAATATTTTCCCTATTGTCCTTTATTATTTTAAAATAGAATAGAATAGAATGTGAACGATAGGCCGGTAATATCGCAAGGTTTTGAATAAACAAACAATATGCAACAACCAGTACGTGTGAAATGGACAACACTTTACGTTGTTCTTACTTAGAGTTACGACAAAAACAACGACTTTCCGATACAATGCAAAATAGCAGATTACGTAACCGCAGAATAAATGAAAATTACTGTAAAACTAGCTTTTGCTCGCGACTTCGTTCGCGTTAATATAGTTTTCACATATCATTCGGGAACAGTATTTTTTTTTCTGTATGAAAAGTACCCTATGTCCCTTTTTGTACTCCTAACTTCAATGATTCGGTTATAATGTTTATTATTACAGTGTGTATGGACATAATAAGAAAAATAACAATAATTAAAAGTAGAAAAAAAGTGTGTGTGTACACGCGTTAGAAGTTATACTTCTTTGGCGTAACAAGATAAAAATCTTTTCAAAAACTTTATCTTTCGCCTTATTCTACGTTTGTAGAAAAACGACACTAACAGTAGAAAAAGTTGACTATAGCAAACTTCAGAGTGTCGGTTTTTCGTGACGGTATGCGCGCTCATCGTAATAACTTCAGGGTGTCGGTTTTTCGTGAAGGCGTGTGCGCGCATCGTAAAAATTTACTCTCGTCATTTATCCTTAATGCGCCAAAAGAAGTATAATTTCAAAAACCTCACCAATATTTTATTTCAACCAAAATGTATTTAAAAGTTAAAAATCTACTTAGTACCTACTACCAATTATTTCATTTAAAATTTATTTAAATCTGCGTAGTGGAACCAAATAAATATGCATTAAAATAAACTTTTCATATAAATAAAGCTGAAATCTAAGAACGTCGCGTAGTTTGGCACCTTAAAGCGGAAGGATGTCGAAACTTGTTTTCTTTCTTTTATTTATACTTGTTTACGGCAGTTCCCGGAGTTTTTTTAATGGGCACATCTAAAGTACAATTGTCAAAGGTATGTAAGTGGTATGTAAAATTTGTGCTTTATAGAACGCTTGTTTTTTAACGACATGCTTTTGGGGGTGTAATGGGTGTCGAATAACATCTAAGACTTGAGACACCCAAGCCAACGTCACCTGCACGTGGTGCACCCTGCTGAATAACAAACGAGGCAATGGCGAAAGCGGGGTGGTAGGGTTTTACAGCCTGACTGGGTCGCAACCACCATGTATATGGCGAAAAAGCCCATCATAGTGATTCGCTTCTGCGGGTCGCGTTTCGGTATCAGACTGTGCATATCCAGCTTTTCGCAAGCCGGCATGACAGCGGCGATGGATACTGTGGTCGCCATTGTTTTTGGATTGTACTGTGCTTACCATCAGGCACAGGGCAGTCATTTTGCCTTGCTACAATAAAAAAAAAATGCTTATTTAGCGATTTACTTCACTTTCACATACGATACTAAATCAAAATTAGTCTTATCACAATTCTTTTCTTTATCACAGAGGCTATTAATTTGTGAAGAACAACTAATAGTACTTTATTATTTAAGCTTTTATATTGAACTGAATTTACCAATAAAAATATTATGCTTACTACTACAAGTTGGATGAGTATCAAATCGTATAATTTGTCCAATCTTAGTCATATGTTTTGAAATATAGAAAGTGAATTTACTTTTGATTTATTCTAGAAAATTATTAACAACGTCGTAACAAAGGAGAATTCAAGAAACTAAAAATAGGCAAAATAAAAAAATTAACTGTGCTCGAAAGAAGCAAGCTTTCTACACTACATGAAAATGTCTTACTGCAGTTGTGTATACACCACTATGATTGTGCATATTATTTTCTAGCTTTGACTTGAGATACTTGAGATATATATATATATATATAGGTAAAATACATCAATATTTGAACTAAGTATTAAAATAAATCAGAGCGAACGGCAGTTATCGATTTTCTATTCTCACCTCTCTATACATTCCAGAGATATATCTACATACCTATTGGCATAGATAAATTATCACGGGTGACTTACAGGCTCTATCTCATGGAAGAGATCGGAATTATTTATTGTAACGTAAGAAAGGCGAGATTTTTCCCACATATGTTATGTGAGGCCAATTCCAGGCTTCTAGTTGCGCATAAAGATGAGAATATGACATGAAAGTCGATAAATTTGGTCAATAGCCATTATAAGACGTTGTCGGCGTGTGAAAATATGGAAGTGCGGGGGAACTTCGCAGCTGTTTGATTTAGTGCCGGGAACGTTTTGAAACTTTGAAAGGGTGAAACGATTAAAAAACCTTGTATTATTGATTATATATTAAAACATTATATACATTTTTCTTACGATACTTTGTACTCCATTAATAACTAAAACTTTCTTTGAAAATAAGAGTAGATATCAGACTCAATTGCCAAAGGATTATACATACAAAACTGTATATCATGTTAAATTAGAATATTGAAACCTATATTATTTTTTCTTACACGGAAAGCTATACCATAAAATCTTAACACAGAGGATGCACGAAAAGCAATTTGGGAATTATTCAGCACTCAAATATTTATCAATGAGATGTGAAATATTATGTTATGTTTTACTAACTAATGTGTATTTACTATACATTATATAACAAATAAATAAAGCGCAATATGATCTCTAGTATAGGGACTAAAATCATTGTTACAAATAGCAATTTATTTTAAACTAATAATGTGATAAATTAATAATACTTTATATAATTTCTTCAAATTTCCATTATACAAAGTTATTGGTAATTCGACGTACTTCCGTTACGTTATAGAGGTGACTATTTGTGATAATTTTAACCCCCGTATGCATTATGCAAAAGTGTATCATTTTTTAGTTATTATGTTTTTTTCAAAATAAGTGAAAAATACAACACCGAAAATTTATTAAAAAACAAGTATCAATTTAAATCTAAGTTTTCTTCTGATTCGAACGCAATAGGGGAACACTTCGAGCACACAGCACAGCACACTTAACTTGAATTAGGCTAAATTACAAAATGGCTTAATTGTTACTTATTATAAACTAGCAGGCACGGTAGACGATGTCCCGCCCTGATTATAAAAAAAAATCCTTGACAAATTATACACCAAAACCCTCCTCATGAATCATTTAATCTACTGATGAAAATTGCATGAACCCTAATAATGGCTTAATTGTTACTTATAAACTAGCAGGCACGGCAGACGTTGTCCCGCCCTGATTATAAACAAAATCCTTGACAAATTATATACCAAAACGTTCTTCATGAATCACTTAATCTACTGCATGAAAATCCGTTCACTAGTTTTCGAGTTTATGGCGAACAGACAGACAGACGCGGTAGGAGACTTTGTTTTATACTATGTAATGATAATAATTGTTATGTTCTAAAATCCTTAAAGTAAATCAAAGAACAGATATTTTAAAATGTATCCTTAAGAAAAAATTATTCTTCGTGTTGTTATATATATATCATTCATATAAAATCAAACACGATTCGACTATAAAAATGATTAGCAAACAATTAACGTAAACAAAATTACTATTCACATTGAAAATGTTTCTATTACAATAAAAGTATTTACATATTTCGAAGAGAACAAGAACATTGGGACCGGACGCGACGGCGTGCGCCACAGCCGGCATCCATCGGAGCGAGGCGACACGACTTACCTACTACATACAGGGCAAGCTAACGAAATAGAAAATAACATTATTCTTTCCACACGACAAGGAGGCGTTCAAGCGATGTTATTTACAACCTGGTTTGTTTATTACTTTACGGGAGTATCTCTTGGACAGGTGCTATCTACGTATTAAATTTAATATTATATTTTCATTCGGCGTTGCGACGTTAGCTACGAAATACAAAAACAAATCATTATACCTGTACTAATGTGATTATTATTATATTATTACCCCAAATTGTAACGTTTCTTATACAACGTAAATAATTACGTCGATCTTTAAACATAATTCCTGTTTACACGTGGAAAAGTTATAATTTTTGTTTATTTTATTCATACGTCTACATAATCAAGTGTATCATTTTAATATTAAAACTTATAGCAGACTAGTTTCTGCCTGCGACTTCGTCCGCGTGGAATAGTTTCTTTGTGCTAGCGCTAACGCGCAGCGGAAGCTCTGAAAAGAAAACTAAACCCTGATTTCGAAACATTCTTCATTGGTCACTATTTCAGTTTTATAAGGGAAAAAATAAAACCCTTCCACTTTCATGTATAAGCGTGTTTTATGTGTAAGCGTGTATGCGTGCACGTGTGTGGAGGTGATATGTGTAATGTTGTCGCAGTGATGTAAGATTTTGTGTCACTGTATCGCGCGAGCAGCGCACTCAAGGCTCCAAGCCGAGGGAACGGACCTAGGCTTGAGCCGCTGCCAAACTCTAGAACTCAATCACATATCTCTCATCGTTAAAGCAGCGTTCATAAGAAACGTTTTCGTTCGACCGTTTTATCTCTAACTTTGCAAATCCGACTACCAATATATAGCCTATGTGATACTCACAAATAACGTGGCTTTCTACTAGTAAAACAATTTTCAAAATTTTTTTTGGTAGAATCATATATTATTAAGTATAGATATACTATTACTTATAGCAATTACAGATTAATAACGCCTTTTAAGATCCTTACACTTTTTTTTATGTACGATAGTTAATATATCTGTCTGTTACAAGATAAATTATTCACTTCTTTATAACCCGCATTATAATATTATCTTTGTGTATGTAATCATGTTTTTATTTGTACATATATATTGATAGCTGTCTTCTCTTTGTTTATTTATAGTTTTTATAAGTGAAAATTTGTAATTAGCCTTTGTATATTATTTATTTGTTATTTCATTAGTGTTAGCTGTAAGTTTTCCTAAATAAATAAAATAAAAAAATATTATAAACTCAAATCAAAATACCTTATCGAATTCCATCAACCAAAAATAACCGTATCTTAATCGTATATATGACATGAAACCTGAACCCTTGTAAATCATCTAATGACCTCAAAACACACTTCGTATTTAATATATTACGACAATTGCTGTACGGAAATCATGTTGACTACCACAATATAAATATCACCTACTTTCACAAACAAAAGAAAGATTACCCCTATTCAATCTACTACCGTCATAATGGTCATTATTTACTCATTATCGTTACTGGGGTCGAGTGGACTCACGTAACGAAACAAAAAACCAACCATAATAATATTACAGTCTTATTTTTTATTTTAACACTAGCTGTGATAAAATGAACCTAATGTAAAAAAACAGTTACTAATCAAATCAGCTGAACGTATTAAGTTCATTTACGTATCTACTTTTCTCTCGTACTTAAGCCACATCGTCATTAAAAGTACAATAGCTTTTGATAGAGTGAACCTATTTTAATGAAACTAAATGTTACTCGAGGATATGCTTTATGATTTTCTTGGTTATAATGGTGTTTTATCTTGAACACATTACTTTAGCAGTGATGAGTGTTCAAACAAACAGACAGACACACATTTCTAAAAATGATTGAAATGTATTTTATTATTTATTCCAGGACAACTGTAATTTTTTTTTTTACAAAAATCTAAAAAGTACATACACGTTAGATTTAGATTCTTATTATATGTATATAGATATAGTATCAAAAATTGCCGGTTTTTAGGTAAATATGATGAAAAATGTAATCCATTGGCCGAAACACTTATATTTCATCTGAAATAATTGAAGTTATACTTCTTTTAGCGCGTTAGGGAAAAACGATGAGAGTATTTTTTCTCGCGCGCACACACCGTCACGAATAACCGACACCCTGAAGTAAGCTATAGTCAACATTTTGTTTCTTTGTATTTGTTGTTTGTATTTCTTTGTATTAAAACTTTCAATGTATTAAATACATTTTCTATTGTTAGCGTCGTTTTTTCTACAAACGTGGTATAAGGCGAAAGATAAAAATGTTGAAAAGATTTTTATCTTGTTACGCCAAGGAAGTATACTTCTAACGCATGTACATAAGTACACACACACACTTTTTTTTATTATATAATACGCATAATTAAGAAATAAGAAGTTTAGCAAAGGTATTATTAACAACAGAAATTTACACACTTTTAGTGGAGTACGTTTGATTGCCGTCTCCTTTGACGAGAATTCGAATCCTACGATGAACTTGAGTTTTCAATGGCGAAAATATTACCACAAACTCATATCATATTGGGTATTTTATTAATGCTTAACTGGCTAGTTTAGAGGAATCTATTGCCAAGTATCAAATAACCTGTGTATTCCTATAATCTAATCGGAACCATAGTATATGCACGTGATCTAATCTTGTTTTTAGGCTCAACGTATCGCAATTTTCAGTATCATAACTCATAAAGTATAAAATTAAAATGCTTTAATAAAAACGAAATATATACCATACATATACCATGTATTTACTAGTTTATTGTCATGTTGACGACCCTAACATAAATGAATAAATAGATAAAATAAATAAGAGGTTTACCTACATATTTAATACTACTAGTGAGCGCCCAATGGTCGACATTCGACCATAGTTCATTGATTTTTTAAAGTTTGAATTTTATTAGGATCAATATCATTGTTGAATGTAGAATGAAAAAGGGTATTTGGAACGTAAGAGTAAAATAATACATACAGTCGAGCATAGCAACCTCCTTCACAACCTTTTTTGAAGTCCATTATTGACAGGTGTCAAAATGTCTTATTTATTTACATGTGTGTATGTGTTGTGTAAAATTGAAGCAGTAGTGTGAGTAATGCATATTTTAATTAATTTAATGTACTTCTAATGCATTTTATATAAAATAAATAGCTTTCTGCACTTCTCCTCCATATAAACTTTAACTATGCCAAGTTTCACGTTCATCCGTTCGCGCATTTCTCTCAAAAAGGGATACAAAGATTAGGCTTCACGTATTAATATATAGATTATCAAATTAATAATGAAATAAAAACAATGTAAATTGAACGTTCGAAAGACTAGAATTACAGAAATTCATATTCATAAAATGTAATATTATATCTCTAGAACATAGCTACTCCTATTTATAATAATAGCAAATCACAGTTACTTTTAACCAACTAAAATACTGTATCGGAGCAAAAATAAAATTGAATGAGAGTAAAAAGAAATCTGATAAAATTTAAATGATTTTGAACGGCCACTTCGAATCTAATATTGACAGTCCCATCATTTCTCATTTCGTACTTGATTCAATATTCCAATATCAATGTGGCGATGATAATAAAATGAGGCAACCATGGAAAATGGAATTTATTGGAAGCGTAAAGTGAATAAGAATTTATAAGTGTGATATTTCATGTCCACGCTCGTTTAACTGGTCCGCGGCAATCTTGGGGCATTGGCATTCAAATTGATGGTAAGGGTACGTTTCACCATTAGAGGGGACTTATTAATTCCCCTTTCGACAGGCCGACCGAGGAGGCAATAAATTCACCTCAACCAAAGGGATGACCAATTTCAGAACATTTACGAGCCACAAATTACGCGACCTCCGAAATATACTGGCTTAGGGACGGCAAAGAACGGAGGGCAAGTGAGAGAAGAAAAAACCCAAATGTTAATTTAATGCCGAGAGCTACAGAAAATTACTTCAGTCCTCCAGATGAGAGAAATATTGGACCCTGTCCGCGGGAGGGTTCAGATACTAATTTTATGCAGGGTAAATGAGTCGAGGGCGCGACGTTCAATCGATATTCATTTGGCTAAGAGTAAGTTACTGTTAATTTTTTTGGGGACGACCGTCTGAATATAACTTGCCTGTTTAATTTTATATAAATGTATAATATAAAAGTATAAGTAGGTAATAACCTAATAAATTAATATACTCGTAATAAGTACTACGTGATCTTTTTATAACGAATTTACACAATCTGAACATATAAATTCAGAAAGATGATAAAGAATGCAATTGATGAAGTTTAACAAATAAAAATGAAATATTGATACTATTTTTTTAGGTAATAAAGTAATAGACAGGTAAATTAGGTAACTGCATCTATAGCTATGTTGAACTAAACTCGATAGGACCGCAGCCCTAAGGCCTGTAACTAGTGGTGAGGTGAACAGTCCGTAAGCCAATGTGTGTTGGTAACATAATCTTTCCCGCCAGACCATAGCGACGCATGTATCGCTAATTTGCAGCAAAAATAGATGCGACGGAGTGTTTTTGCAATCGAATTTTACATATACTCTCCCACTCTTTGATGAAATCAAACGAATAGTGTTTGTTAATGTTTTATTCCTAAACTAAATCGTGCATAAAGTAATGAGCTATTATTCAACCAACCTTCGCTCAGTGTTAGCGTGTTCGGTAATCGCGACGTTCTACGTGGGTTCAAATCCTACAATTAACCTGAGCTTTTCAATGTCGGAAAGCATCATGATGTAACAATAGCATGCTAGTGAATTTAATTATTACCATAGAGCTGAAAATCTGGTGCTGAGAATCTATATGTATTGTACGTGGCTGTACTTGAAAGTGAGCCCCTAGAACCTCAGCGTTTTAATAAATCTCGACCGCATCGTCACTGAATATAAGACGAGACTGAAATCTAGCGATAACATATATAAAAAAAATCGAGAGAGTCATAAAGACTGCGGACAGAAGTAAAAACTCAAAACAATGCAATATGTCCTCTTTTGATTTTTCATATTTATTATAGTGTAAATGACAATAGTTAAATTTCAGAATTTGTTTATTGAAATTATTAACATTAGTGTGGTTTTCATATCTACTGGCACTCGGAGCAATAATTATATATATTTTTATAAAGTCTATGAATCAATCAAACGTATGAAGAGCTGCAAAATATCAGTATTACATATACTCAGGCTCCTATACTACGCGTCGCTAGTCTAACGCAACGTAAACCGCGCAAGCACAATACGGCCGGTCACGCTTACGTAGCATTTCATGACGAGAAATTATAAATTTATCTCCTGTCAAAAATACGACCCAACGCGCTCAAAGTTTTCACTTCAAAGAAATACTGGAAAGTCAATTAGCCTACTATCGCAACAGTGCAGCTTCATAATAAGTACAAATTGACTTATATAATTTTACCCAAGAGTCGCTATCTTTATCTGTACACTAGATGACCTGCACAACTTCGTCTGTGTGAAATCAATTATTACCTATTAGCTATTTCTTTTATAAAAAATTGTAAAATACACGTGAAACCTGCATTCAAACTTATACTTGTAAAATTTATTTGAGCTTTGACATAAAAACCATATTTTTGTTTGAGATATTAAACATAAAAATACGGTGTTGCGGATTTTTTTTATGTCAAAGGCAAACGTACATTTGTGTCACCTGATGTTAAGTGATCACTACCGTTCATAGACACTAGCAATACCAGGGGAGTCGCAAGTGCGTTGCTAGCTTAGGGAAAGGAGAAAGGGGAAGGGAAAGGGATAACGAGGTGGGCCTCCGACGCTCTCACTGACTGAACGAAACGCAACAATGCAAGCAATGTTACTTCACATTGGTTTTCTATGAGAGGGTGCTGAAACTAGTAATAGCTACAGTGTGAGTCTACAACCTTCAATTTTTGTAAAGCTAAATATAATTAATATTTTTGCTATAGTTTTTATTCCTTTATCTCATACCGTTCAAGCAGCAGACGCCATAAAGGTATACTGACACTCCTATAAATTTTCAACAAAATCTGTCCAGTATTTTTTGTGTGCAAGAGTAACAAAAATGTATCCATGCTCACTAACTATAAAATCTGTGTTTTTTTTTTTATATTAGGTCGCGTAGTCCGGCGAACCTGTAAAGGCCTGTCAAGCCAGTAGGGTAGACAGTATAAAATATAAAAATTATACCAACTCGGTAAAATAACTACACAATATCTGATGGGAAGTACAGTCCAAAAGGTGTTAATACCTACGGCAATCGTCACCATCATGCCGACCTCCAAAAGTGCCTCTTCACGCCTCGATTGAACGATCCGTTATCGTAATAGGATTATAGAATATTAAATATATATGTTCTTTATTAACTTACAGATGGCAGCAGCGGTATGGTGGTACTTCGCAGCAAAGATCATTGAGCTACTTGACACAATCTTCTTCGTTCTAAGAAAGAAAAACAGGCAGATATCTTTCCTGCATCTATATCATCACTTCATGATGCCGATTTGTGCCTGGATCGGAGTTAAATTCTTGCCAGGTTATACATCTTTGTAGATGTTAATTCTATTCACTTAAAATACTTGATATATGCTTAATATTCTATAGCTATCCGCTGACGTCATACGCTACATACACTTGCGTTGCAAAATTAAGCCTTTCTTTTTTTATAGTAGCACGGCAAAATGACTGCACTGCGCCTGATGGTAAGCACAGTACAATCTAAAAACAACGGCGACCACCGAGTGATATACTATCCATCGCCGGTCGCCGCTGTCATGCCGGCCTGCGAAAAGCTGGATATGCACAGGCTGATCCCGAAACGCGACTCGCAAAAGCGAATCACTATGACGGGCTTTTTCGCCATATACATGGTGGTTGCGACCCAGTCAGGCTGTAAAACCCTACCACCCCGCTTTCGCCATTGTCTCGTTCGTTATTCAGCAGGGTGCACCACGTGCAGGTGAGGTTGGCTTGGGTGTCTCAAGTCTTAGATGTTATTTGACACCCCTTACACCCCACGAGGGGTCGCATCATATTGTGATTGTTGCCAAAGATAAATATATTGCAGCGAAAGCGATTTTCAAGCGATAAAGGCTCTGGTAATAACGTGTTTGGACACCGCGGCAATGGATGTAGGTACGAATCCTTGCGACTGAGTCTGAACTTTCAATGAAGGAAGACATTCTGATGAAATCATAGCAGCATAACATATTGGCAGGGGTTTGTCCAAGCCCACCCCACCCGGTAGCTAGCACTCTCAAGTTGAAAATCTGTCGACAAGTACCTATTAGTATTTTTCGACAGCTGCAGTTGAGAGCCAATAGTCCTCTAGGTTTTTCGTCTTTACCATCTCGGAACATATCATTATTTAACATAAGACGAAATTATAGTCCAATACTAAAGCCTGTGAAATATTTAAAAAATGCTACTTTGTCGTAGAAAAAAAACCATGCACTGTTTCTTCGTCTAATTCGTGTCTAATTTTACCATACACATCCTCGAAAACTTGATTAACAAATGTAAATTGATATTTAATATATTGATTGGGTCTTATTAAATTGGGTTTCGTTTCAGGTGGACACGGAACGCTCCT
>MU159584.1:112486-165723 GCA_015888305.1 Antheraea pernyi | reverse complement strand
ATTTACATGCCAGATGGTTCAACCAACTATCCATTCTTTGAACAATGTTAAAATTAAGATCTTTTTCGGCGGCTCTAAGTAAACTTTAGGCCGGCATGACAGCGGCGACCGGCGATGGATAGTGTGTCACTCTCGGTAGTCGCCATTGTTTTTGGATTGTACTGTGCTTACCATTAGACAAAGTGCAGTCATTTTGCGGTGTTACAATAAAAAACCTTTTTAGGGTGTGGTTTTTTTTAACAAGATATATTAATTATGGATTATTAAAAAAGTGATTAAAATGATTTAAAAAAGTCTGTATACTTAGTATTTTCACTTTTGCTTTAGATTAGTGCGAGAACATTTTTGTGAGCAGTAGATGATCTCGAAGATGAACGAGACAAACGTACGGGGCTACGTGATGTAAATGATTAATCTCTGAATTTATAGTAATTGGCAAGCGAGCGGAAATTGCACGAGACAATTAACTGTAACACTTGTTGAATTGTCTCACGGAGACAGTAGGAAATAACTTTCCCTTGGCAATGCTCTACCCTCTACCGCTGCGGTGCTGTTAGCTTTGTGAAAGTGCCAAACATCGTTTATAAAACGATATTAAATATTTTTATTATTGTTAATAATTTAAATGTACTCCCCTGGTGTTGCTAGTGTCTATAGAAGGCGGTGATCATTTACCATCAGGTGGCCCACCTGTTAGTTTGTCCCCCATATATATATTTTAATTACATAGCCGTTTATTTAAGCTTGTATATACAACTGAAAAACCGAAGTATATGTAACTATGGCCGTATAAAGAGAAAACCCACACAAACAAACGAACCGAATACATACATTTACATTCCAAAGTTTTATATTTGATGATAAAGCCGCAGATAATCCGTACGATCGGAAACTGATATACATCAGTTTTATGTTCTCTATAAACATATGCTTTTTTGAAGCAATTTGTTTTAGCGATTTCCAGAAGTTTCAATATATACACTTTAAAACATAGTTCAGTCTGTGTGATCCGTCAACTTTATAAAATGATTTAAAAACAACACGTTATACTGCCATTAAATTACGTATGTAATTCGACAGTAACATTCTATATTATCTCAAAGGCGATAAAGATATGGTTGGCCACTTTATCTGCTCTGAGGATATTTTACTACAAAATACACTAAGAAATCATTTGCGTAACATGGGTATTTATGTGACAAATTTCAGTATTCGTGTGCGGAATTGCAGTTTCCTACAGCGTTTTCTGTACAAGGTCAATTTATTTTTTATATATACATATTAAAATGATCAAATTACTATTTGTTTGGTTGAAACACGAGACAGTTACGAGAATTCTCGATGCAGTAAACGGAGATCCGAGTCGTAAAATCTTCTGTTTACTATATAAATCACTACATAAACTAATAACTGAATCGCAAACTTTGGTAGATATAAATTCGCCAATATTTAAGCTTTTGTCTGTGCACTGACGTTAGAGGCTGTCATGAGTACATGACGATTTGATGACCCCCTTCCATTCGTTCGTCATTTTAGACGCGTGTTTTGGTTCTGCAAGCACTGGCAAAATGCCGGGTGACGATGACACTACAATAGGTCGATCTACTGAAAACCTATTTTTTATATATTTTACCATACCTTTGTGGTAAATTTCAATTTCCCATATGATTAGCATGGGAAAGCTTATTTTTTTTAATTTAGAATTTTATAACTGTATAATGGTTTTTTTTTTCACCATTTCCAACAATATTTTCGATATATAAATAAATAGAATGACAGATCTGCCGCTGTGCAAACATCACGCTAGAACTATTACTAAGTTCTTGTCTAAAGAAAAAAATATCACGATAGCTTCATTTAGTGTAAAGTTATTAAAGCCTTAGGAAACCACATTTTTATAAGCACTACGCGTTCAGCGATGTGTTTTCTTGCCGTGGAAAAATGGGACATGCGGTGTGGTTTTATATTTCTCCATTTGTACATAAAATAATAATAAATACCAAAAATACATTACAGGTAATATAGGTATAATATAAAAACGACAAACGTGATTAACAACGTTGTTATAATAATTAATTTAACCAATCTATTTTAATAGATTGTTTAAAGAAGAAAACTATCATTATCATTAGATAGTATAAAACAAAGTCCCCCAGCGCGTCTGTCTGTCTGTCTGTTCGCGATAAGCTCAAAAACTACTCAACGGATTTTCACGCGGAATTCACCAGTAGATAGAGTGATTTATGAGGAAGAGTTAGGTATATAATTTGTCTATATTTTTTTTATTATCAGAGCAGGACAACGTCCGCCGTGTACGCTAGTAATAAATAATAAACAACAAGATCCGTATACCTATCTTTTATAACGTTCAAAAATTCATACACATTTTTATTTTTCGACCACAAACAAAGCGATTTACTTTGCGCTTCAAAAAGGTACTTACTGAAATCATCACTGGAACCATTCACATTTCTTTTAAACGTAAAGAAATAACCTCATTATGTTTAATTAACTTGCTGTGGCGAGTTCGTATGTCGTAATACGGTTCAGATGATATTAACAGCAGGGTAGTCGGCCACGCGAATAACAAACGAGTATAAGCGAACACTGTTTTAGGTCAACGTTGAACAAATACCAAACGGGTCGGTCGGACGCTTCCGTGGTCTATTTCTGAACTGCATCTAAACGGTCAGGACTGCACTGGCTATGATGTCGCGAAACTCACGACATTATTAAAGGAGTAGTAAGTACGTTTACCTATATGCCGGTGTCTAAAAAGTTTATTTTCATTTTGTTTTTTTTTTGTCAGAACTTTCTTAAATTATAAAATAATATAGCTCTATAGTTATTGTTTCTACAATATTATATTAAAAAAGCTGCACTGTGCCTGATGGTAAGCACAGTACAAGCCAAAAACAATGGCGACCACCGAGTGACACATTATCCATCGCCGGTCGCCGCTGTCATGCCGGCCTACGAATAGCTGGATATGCACAGGCTGATCCCGAAACGCTACCCGCAGAAGCGCACTATGACGGGCTTTTTCGCCATATTCATGGTGATTGCGACCCAGTCAGGCTGTAAAACCCTATCACCCCGCTTTCGCCATTGCCTCGTTCGTTATTCAGCAGGGTACACCACGTGCAGGTGAGGTTGGCTTGGGTGTCTCAAGTCTTAGATGTTATTCGACACCCCTTACACCCCCTGTATAGGATTTTAGCGTTAAAGTAAAATGTTATTTAATGGACTCTAAATGGTAAATACACCAAATAGAGGTACTCTCAAGTGTAACTGCTGGAATACCCTTACAGGTGCTTGGCGGAAGGTTTTCAATCTGAAGGTGGTAGATAACCGTTTATATCCTACCATCATGATACGGTTTCATCATGTTGTTTTCTTTTACCGAAAACTCCGATTTATTCCCAAAGGATTCGAACCAGCGTCAATCGACGCGGTATCAGAGGACGTTAACCGCTGAGCCATTATATCTAGACATATTTGATACGGATTTTTATTTAGTATTATCTTTTTTATTTCTCTTCCATGACTACGAAATATAATTTGTATTTAATGGTTGAAAAAAAAAACAGAATTGCGAAAGTTTACGGAAGTAATGTTCCACCGTGCTCATTTCGCGGAGTAAGAAGCCCTGTTTCGGTCGTTCGTCTACGCTCTTATATGCTAAATAAGGAGCAACAGTTCAACGGCCCGCTTGACCACTAATAACAAACGGGTAAACCAGACTAACAAATTTATTTAGTGTCACTACAATTCCTTATTCACAAAAAACAATACATACATGTATTTACGAAAACATGTGTAGTTTTGAGAAATTCGCAATACTTACAAATGGAATGAAAAAAAAAAACATTATATAGATTAATATAAGTACTGATTAAACAAACATAAGAATGTTATATATCTCAATTCAGGTAACGGGACGTAGCTTTATTCGATTCGGTATGACCCACTAAAGGACTTAAACATAAATATTGTATATATATAAGATTTAACATAATCGGCCTTTTCTAATCTTAAAATAATCGAAAATAAAATAGATTATTAGAGGCCTTATTGGTGTTGCAACGTGGCAACCGTTACTTAAGTATACAACACTTGAAACGAATAAGGAAAATTAAATAAAGCATCTATTTTTAATTAAATAGGTCACACACGGTCATTTTTGCCATAACCATGTTACATGTATAAAGAAGCTCATAGAGAAACAGACTCAAATGTTAAACATGAAGGTGCCACTTTCCTTTAATTGCACTTACGCAGATGCACATGACGTAGCGTCTTGGCAAACGGTGAGGCGTGAGACAGGAATTGCGTAAAGGTGTCGTGAACATTTCATTCGGTGTGACTCCGAGAACTTTTCATGACAACGAAAGTACAGAAATACCATTAGCGTCCGTCAACAACCACAAAAATAACACGGTATGTTCAAAATACACCCACTTGCTTAATAGCTAATAGTCTCGAGACACTATCGGCATGTTCACTGAAGAATAATTGAAAACGTTTCGTGTAATATGCTTTATAGTTTATTTGATTTGAACTGATCAAACTAAGATAATATCGTTGGTAGAGAGATACTCATAAATAATACACACAGCTGCAGTCATCAATAAGATTTATGGTTAATGCTGTGTATGCAACGACTCGTGTATATAATTACGTTATATTAAGTCGCGCACAGAATATAACTACAGAATCTTTATTGTTTTCACAGCGTGAGAAGACGACGCGGTGCTAGTTGGATTGTCGGGCTAAACTACGCTAACCTAAACGTGGAAAAAATCTTGGACCCGTTCCAAGCAGCTGATTGATGAGGATGGTCATTTCGTACACGGCCAATCCCGATATTTTTCTTATTATTTAGCGAAGTAGTGGACTAATCTATTTTCGTGACGCGAAAACAAGCCGCCACAAAAAATGCCGCCCGCGCCCGGTTACAAAATAAAAAAACCGAATCGTTAAATTTGTTTAATATACATGCGTTTATATTTTACTAGGTAGGAAAGTCTACCTGATTATTTTAGCCAGCGGAAACATTTCGATGAGGATCGTTCATCTGCCTCGTATGAGCGTAATTATAAAATATTCTTACCAGATTATGTGTCCAAGTTTATTAATGGATTTTAATATATTTCAGCAATACATCATCAATTTACTATACGAGTTATCTGACAGCAGTATTAATAAGAATCACAAAGGTGAATAACACTTTACAAAATTTGTTCACAGAAATGCTATTTTCACAATATTATATTAAAGTTAGAATTATAATTAACTGGATGATACATTATGCATGACATGGAATAATAACCTCAACACCGTTACTAAAACCACAGATTACACGCGCTTGCAGCTAACACAAGTCACTGGTGTGGATATATAACTCTTAGGTAATAATTATATCTAGTTTATTTTTGTAATAAACGAGATAAAATGTACCGTCTTTTAGCGACTTGGGACACGTCGATCGACGTAAGTTCGAATCCATACAGATGAGCTGGAACTTTCAATGAATAAAGACATCTTGACGCCACTATAGCATTGTGGTAGGGCTTTTGCTAAGACCGCCTGTGTAGCTACTACCTTCAATATGAAAATATTTTACCAATTACGTATGGGAAGGTTCCAGAAACTGCACTTGAGAGCTTTTTTCTTTTTAATATCATTGTTAAGTGATCACCGCCGTCCATAGACACTAGCAACACCAGGGGAGTCGCAAGTGCGTTGCCAGCCTGTGTTTGGAGGAAAGGGAGGGGAGGCGGGTCTCCGGCGCTCTCACTGACCGAACGAAACGCAACAATGCAAGCACTGTTACTTCACGTCGGTTTTCTATGAGAGGGTGGTACTACCCCGGGCGAGCCGACCCATTCATGCTGAAACCAATAATAGTTTCAGCGTGGCTCTACCACCATTAAAAATTTGAACACATATATAACATACAACAGCCGTGCAAAGGTATCTCAAACAGTAAACAACGTTTTGCACCTCCGGCACACAAATCTCTACGAGGTCACCTAAACCCTTGTAAATATTCTCGACAATCGCTCAACGTCAGCCGTCCTTATTTATCACTGACTACATCAGTGCCCTAAAACCTGATATGCCCTTTCCCTATCCCCAAGGCATAAGATTGAAATTCTTAATACAAATTCCTAACAATTCAGTGACGTACGCTGATGAAGCTGTGCTATATTTTTATGAACATTGATACGGGTTCAGTTTACTTCCTTCAAGCGTTTCTCGTTTATCTAAGTTAGGAACACTGATAAGTGATAACATATTTGTGTTTTTTAGTGATAAATTAATTTAGACATATTGAAAAGTGAACAAACTAAGCCGTCACGGTTGATTTGGTGACGCTGAATTAGGTTAACTCGGTTTCAATCGTCATCAAGAATGTTTACTATATGAGTGCATAATACTAATGGTTACCTATTTTTCATAATGTAAAGAAAGCTGGTTTAGTTACACTATTTATAACTCTACAACAGCTTTTATGATTTTTTTTATTTGTTTCACTCCGCTACGAAGGGGCGCTATCACTGACCGAACGAATCAAGCAAGCACTGTAACTTCACGTGGATGTTTCTGTGGGCCGGGTGGTACTACCTCGGGCGAGCCGACCCATTATCCCCTACAGATTTTTTTATTACATACTAGCTGACCCGTGCAACTTCGTCTGCACTAAAACGGTTATTTTAATTGTATTTTTAAACGCAGAAAATCTTAAAGTACTTAAACCTTGATTGCAGCGATATCTACCGTTTCCAATTGTGAATCCAAACTATCCACGGACTCACTCAAATATATACTTAGACGGTGTGTGAGAATTTTTTTTTAAATAGCCTTAGAACCCCTTCATCTACCGCGTCCAAATAAAATAAAAACTGATATATATTGCCGATAAATGACTTCCCAGTACCCCTGGGTTGCTCCTGTGCCACTCACTACTCGCGCCCTTTCACTACTCGCGTATTTACTGTTTATATTCACATTAGCTTCACTCTAACTTCATCAATTAACATAATGTAAAATCTAAACTTTATCTAAAATACATTAAATTTTCATTTTGATTTAGTTGTTTGTTTTATAAGAATTCGTAAAGTACACGTGAAATCTGCTTCCAAATTTAATCTTGTCAATGTATTATTTTACTTTCGACATATAAACCACCTTTTTGGCTGAGATATTAAACTTGATGTCGCGGAATTTTGTAAAAGTAATTATTATGAATATTTTTGTAATACTCATGGCATGCGGCGGTCGGCTCCCTGAGAGCGATCCGGTGCAGGTACCACCAGAAACAAACGTGTCCGGTGAGCACCTGCACCAGTCGGAACGTCAGGGAACCCCAACCTCTCCCGATCCATTATAGCAGGACCGGGTGGACGGCGTCTACGGTATACCGCCCGTACCACGCGTCCGCCAGGTCCCGCACCCATCTCTCGACGGCGTCCTCTCTAAGACGGCTTCATCATACACGGCGGCGAGAACTCCTGCCTCCAGCTCCCAAGGTAGGGAGCCGGCGAGCGTGAAGGCCGCCGCTGAGGACACCGTGCGGTAAGCCCGGATCACCCTCAGTGCCACCGTGCGCTGGTGCACAGGCATTCGTATGGAACCCTGCGTATATCTATCAGTGTATCTAAATAATATTTTATAATCATTATTATATTATTAACAAAATTGATCTTAAACAATCTTTGTAGCCCCATACCAATTTCAATTGAACAGCAAATAAGGCTGCAAAGTTATACTACTCTGAAAGACTCTAGGTTTTTTTTGTTGCCCTTGATTGTTCAAAATATATTATCTACCTATTAACGTATAGTAAAATAAACTATTTCATAAAATTAAATGTATGTAGAAATAATAAATTAGGTTCTGTCCAAAAACGGCTGCGCAATACTTTATTAATTTGAATATGAAAGTGTTAAAAAATTATGTCATAACATGTTAGGTACCATACCATAGAGATCATATAAAAACTATTGAAATTAGGCCTTAGATAATCGCCCACCACTTCACTATATTTAACAATAATTAAAATAACAAAAAAAATAAAGTACTGTCCAACGTGGCAATGAAACTTTGACGCGACAATAACTCTCGTGAAAGACTGCGCAAAACCAGTCGTAAATAAAGCCACTCTACGTCAAGGAAAAATTAATAAAACGCACTATGCAATGATAAACGAATCAAAAAAGCAGATTTTGGCCCCGGTGCAAGCGTGGGTGAACAGTATGCTCTTAGCGACGAGATAAATAAAGCTACCGGTCCACATTCTGAAAATCTTCACGTATATATATATTCGCTACGCGATAAAAGAAATAACAGCTGTTTCTTGCGGTTTAGATCTAGGATGCAACGTTTACATGCTACGGTACATATAGTAAATTATAAATAAAACTCGGTAAGAGCTATGTCGATGTTCGAGATTTGTTAATCTATATGCGGGTTTTTATTCAGTGTACGTCACACTAGCGGTCGACGTCGTCTTATATATCTATAGGTATACGAAATGAATAAGAAGGTATATATATATTCCTTCTGGATAAACTAGAGAAATTAGTCCGTACTTATCATCAGGTGTTGTAGCCATTTTCTGAGTAAATTACAAAAAAGATATTACGTTTGTTTTTTTTTGTTTAATAACATTTATTTATTATATGATTTTTATTTCATCTTTGTCTTAACTTTAATTCTTAAAATGTAATTTCCTCTAAATTATTGTAAACTCGATACGCGCCACCCTCAATTAAAGGCCGATTTTCAATCAGGCATTAGGCTTCCATGGGACAGGCATTGCCTTTGCATTGCATTGATGCCATAGTTAAGGCTATATTATGTAAAATATTCTAGTAAATAAAGATATTTGTATTTGTTTCGGTGGGGTAAGAACGACATGGGTAAGTCCTTTTCCAAATTGTTTTATAGATAGAATTTGGCTGTGATCATTCTCGTTCCCGTTAGTACAATTGTAGACGAAGACGGTTTCATGCTAAACCTTTTTTTTTTTACTTGGAGAACCCTCTTGCACAGACATTGCCAGGTCCCCGGGGGAGGACCTGAGCTGAGTCGACCCCCAATCGACTAAAAAACTCCACGGTAACCTACGCCGCACCATATGGGTTGCGTTAGCAAGCTCCGGTACACCCCCGGCGGCAGGCGTTTCCCACGCCACACCCGACTGAGGCAGTCCGGTCACATGCTAAACCTAGAGATCTTGTAAGAAAAAGATGTCTCGTGATTTCCTGCATTTGACACTAAGTTCATGTATCGCCTTGATCCACACTCATCTGTATAAATAGGGTCTGTACAAATTAGGACCCAACGCTAGGTTTTTCATCTCAGGTCACCGTGTAGTATTGTTTTCGTCCCCACAAGAGTGAAATTCAATTGGTTATCACACCATACTAGTTGAGTTAATTTAATTTTCCGTGATTATTACCAGCGATAGGTTCTAAAATTCATATTATTAAAATTTTCAAATAAATTAGGCCGCAAATTCATCTAATACTACTTCTAGACAATTAATATTGAAAATCTCAGTATTAATATGCAACTGAGATTTTATTTTTTTATCCGTGACGCGTGTTTAATATTAAATTTGTCGACTTACCGAATTATTGCGGATTTGCCAAGCATTTAGTCGTTCAGAAAGAAGTAGTGAAGGTTAGTTACCTGAAAATATAAAAGAAACAATTAGTGTGTACAAACACGTTAGTACCACGCGTAACGCTAGGCACCTACACACTAAAATTGAAACGAAAATGTGTTTTATGTTGTGTAAACAAATACACCGTATCCTGTGCGACTGATTCAAAGCACATAATATTTCAAATTGTAAAATTTAAAGTAGACTTCACAGAGTAATAAAATTTTGCAGTATATTACAACCATCGTAACAGTAAATGCAGTATAATCTTGTTGATTGATATGCACGAAAATTATGAAAGAAACCAAATATCGTACAACTTTGGATTTAACCGATTATAATATACTAGCCTCTGCCCGCGACTTCGTCCGCGTGAACTTTGGGCTAACGCTAAAACGCAGCGAAAGCTCTCAAGAGAAAAAAACCCATTTTGTAACGTTCTTCATTGGTGCTCCGCTCCTATTGGTCTTAGCGTGATGATATATAGCCTATAACCATTCTCGATGAATGAGCTATATAACACTGAAAGAATTATTCAAATCGGACCAGTAAGTAGTTCCTGAGATTACCCCTTACAACGTCACAAACTCACAAACTTTCCCTCTTTATAATATTAGTATAGATTTGTATTCCTAAAATATATGACCAAGTTAGTAGGTAATTAACGTGTAACTTTCTTCTTGTACTATAACAGTAGTTATTTATACCTATATTTGCTATATAATTTATTACTTACTCGGTTTTGAAGTTGAAAAAAAATTCTAAATATTATACTGAACGTAATTAACTCTATAATATAATTAACGTAAAAAGGTACTGTATTTATATTACAGAAGTGAACGTATACGAAATATGAAATCAAAAAAATATATTTACTTTTATTTAGAAATTGACAACATTATCATTCGTAGCTATAACGTTACAACTTCATTCATTACTTTCAATAATGATAAGAGTTCGCAAATGGTTCGGAAAACGTGACGTCGGTCGTGACTTGGTGATGTGAGTGTGAAAAAACATTTTTTGCCGATGTCTAACAGCATACAAGGACGTGTAAGGTGTGATGACTGAGATGACATCTGATAGGCGAGCGTGGAAAAGGAAAACATGTTGTGCCGACCCTACTTAGGTGGGATAAGGGTAAGAAGATGATGATGTCTAACAGCATACAAGGAATTATTCATTAAAATAAAAAGTGGACGAAAACCATGTAGAGCAAAAGCTGACGATCAACTTAATAACAATATACATAGTTACAAATACATTACTGAACTTTCTAATCCTTTTTTAACGCACCATAGATTATCAAGAAATGCAGTTCTTGTTAGTCCATCTAAGAGACAACCGAAAGTGATAGCGTGACAAGTATATTTTGTCTTCTCACATAGAATAGTGATTAATTGCAAATCTATATAAATAAAAATCAATTGCCGAATGCGTATCACTTCCGAACGGCTGCACCTATTTAACTTTTTGTTGAGTTTGTATAAAAGAAAATGTCTGAAAAACCGCACGGGTTAGTGAAAAAGATTTGCTAAAAAATATCCATATTAATAAATGATTCTGCGAGTGAGACGAAATACTTCTTCAAAAATATTGAGAGAATTGACGTTTACTCGCCATTTTATTCAATTACATGTTCCTACTCTAAACGGAAGATTTGTTCTTATATTGTTTGCTAGTGCATCCGTGCCAAGCTTAGTAAAATATAGTCAGGAAGAAGTCTATAAGACAAACAAAAAATAAATATTTTACTAATTGAATCACATAAATTGTTTGCGTTGGCAAAAGTTTTCTGGCACTAAATAAAATAGATTGTCTAAAGGCAACGTAATAATTGTTGCAAACATGCGGATTTGTAAAAATTTGTAAACAACTTTGACAATTATACTGTCCATTATCTCGTCCAACATCTATCTATTTAGGTGTAAACAACGCTGCATATCAATTAATCCTATATTAACACTGTATTTAGGATTTATCAGTAAATTAAAGTGAAGTTGTTACATAATTGTATAAGGAAAATAACATAGTATGCACAGAACCTCGAAAGGATAATTAGGGCACACCAAAAATTTCCGAAACTGGCCACTTACAAATAATATTTAAAAACTAATTACCTACGGCATTTGAAAATGGAATGCTTTGGCTTTAAAACTCAGTTTGTTTCATCTATTTATAACTTGTTTTTACATTTTGGCGCCATTTTAAATATCGCGTGTCTACATTACAATGAATTCAACTCGTGAAAATTGTCGTAGTATGATTTTTTTTTATTGTAGCACGGCGACGTGACTGCACTTTGCCTGATGGTAAGCACAGTACAGTCCAAAAACAACGGCGTCCACCGAGTGACACTCTATCGCCGCTGTCTTGCCGGCCTGCGAATAGCTGGATATGCACAGGCTGATCCCGAAACGCGACCCACGGAAGCGAATCTCTATGACGGGCTTTTTCGCCATATACATGGTGGTTGCGACCCAGTCAGGCTGTAAAACCCTACCACCCCGCTTTCGCCATTGCCTCGTTCGTTATTCAGCAGGGTGCACCACGTGCAGGTGAGGTTGGCTTGGGTGTCTCAAGTCTTATGATGTTATTTGACACCCCTTACACCCCAAATGATTATTACGATTAGAGTAGTTTGACGCCTCAGCAGTATTCAAAGTGCTTTTGGCAATGAATCATCATGCAAGTTGGACTGTTATAAACAGTTGCAGTAACAGAATTCCAACGCGATCCTATATAATCCCAATGACGAATTTTGTGATGACCGTCCGTCTATCGTTGTGAACTACGATACCATCAATGTTGTATAGCGGTATAACCGTATGATCGAAATAGGCGAGCATGTGACTTACCATGAGATTCGCGCATCCTTAGGCATATCCGGATACAATCAAGCCGACAAAAACATTTGGACGTCAAAAAGATGGATCCTTCACAATTTAACTAAGGCTCAAAAACTGACCGCGTCATTTGGTGCAAAGCCATGCATAGATTTGCAGCTACGATGCTAAAACAAAGCAGTAATAGGCTATATTGCGATTGACGGGGAACTTCCCAGGAGAGCGGAAACCAACCAATGTTACCAGTATGCGGACTACGCGGACGATTACTTTTTTTTAAAATAAAACTGGATACGTGGTTACTGTCGCTTTGGAGGATCGTCGTACAGTGAAAGAGACTACTACACAACCATTTGTTTGCCGTAAATCATTGACGATCACCGTAAAAATGCAGTATTATCTTGCAACCACGCCACTAGCTCTCATACGACCAGACAGACAAACGAATCATTTAAATGGAGGAACGTTGATTTCTTCCTGTTTATAAAAATCAATTCGTTCCACGTCGACGGAGTCGCGGGCACAGCTAGTTATTGATATAATTGAAATCCTTATTGTTTAGCACACGCCTGGTTATTAAAAGTGTTAGAATAAAAGAGGTTTGTGTTAGAAAATTTATTTTTCCGTTTAAAATAATGCTCCTGATAGAAAATGTTGTCTAAAGGTGACGTAGGTCTTACTGTAATAAAAAATAATCTAAGTGGGTGTTAATCTTTGTATCCAAACGTTATTCAGATTATAACATTAGTAGAGTTTTACGGTATAGTTAGCATAACTGTTACTGAAATCGTAACTGCAAAATACAGTTACTTGCATCAGGTTTACTATGTAGGCCGGGTTGTTGAAGTTCGTTAATCTCTGAACCGACATTATTTTCGACGACAAGTGTATCGTGAAGCCAAAAGGAACGGCCATTCTGGCTGTGTACCAAAGAACGCGAACGCTGCCCAAACCAACGTGCATTTTGTGACCCAAGTTGGCATTTTGTTTACTCTCGTCGATGGGAATAATTAAAAAGGTACTCGAGTGGAAGAAAATTGTATGCCACAAGATGCATTATATTTAATTTCTATTCATTGTTTGTTAATATGAAGTTTTTATAACTTAACTAATATTATAAATGTGTATGTGAGTTTGTTTTTTTTTTTTTATGTCATAGGTGGCAAACGAACATGTGGGTCACCTGCTGTTAAGTGATCACCACCATCCATGGACACTAACAACCCCAGAGGAGTCGCAAGTGCGTTGCCATCTTTCGGAGGGAAAGGTTAGGGGAGGGAAAGGGAGAGGAGAGAGGAGAGGGGAGGGGAGATGGGTCTCCGGCGCTCTCACTGACCGAGCGAAACGCAACAATGCAAGCACTGTTACTTCACGTCGGTTTTCTATGAGAGGGTGGTACTACCCCGGGCGAGCCGACCCATTCATGCTGAAATCAATAATAGTTTCAGCGTGGCTCTACCACCATCAACCACAAACCATTGTTTGTTACGTGTCTACGCTTTAACTACTAAATCGTCATGAAATGTTTGCACTAAAAGCATTTCCATAGAATACATTTCACCAAGAAAAAAGTAATATTCCCGAGGTATAGATTAAATCTACACTAACGCGGGCGAAGCTGCGGGTAAAATTTAGTCTTTTTATGTCATAGGAGGCAAACTAATATGTGGTTCACCTGATGATAAGTGATCACCACCGTCCATAGACACTTGCAACACCAGGGGAGTCGCGAGTACGTTGCCAGCCTGTGTTTGGAGGAGGGGAGGGGAAGTGGTGGTGGACAATGCAAGCAATGTTACTTCACGTCGGTTTTCTGTGGGTCGGGTGGTAGTGCCCCGGGCGAGCTGACCCATTCATGCTGCAACCAGTAATAGCTTCATCGTGGCTCTACCATTTACCAAATATACATACAATACACCTACAAATAGTCATTAGTATATTTAAAATAGTCGATTCAGTAAGAATAGAATTTTAATTTTACTGGGTAATTCGTTCAAATCAATTACCCTTAGCCCTGAACAAATAATATTGCAGTTCACAAATGCATATGACCTAATTTCCATCAGCGGGTGGAACGAAACCGGTTGTGAAATAGTCGTAAAGAAGCGCCAAACGCGCCCGGCCTGACCGTAAAACCACTGAAAAGGATTACGCTCTCTGTTGACACCGAATAAAAAAAATAAACCTGCGAAACAGACAAATCCAGAATTTCCGGTATGCACCAAACGGCCAGACCCAATCACAACGTTATAAAATAGGTCGCAAAATTTAAATACGGTGGATTCTCTCGTTTGGCTTCGGCGCGGCGCAGCGTGCCATGAATGGACGTAATGTTACGCAAGTTGGCTGGGTATTCATCACTGAGTCATTTATACAGAATTAACGTGTAAAGTTGACTGGAGCCCCCGCAGTTGCAACGTATATAATATCATAAATAAGAAGACGTGTTTTGTTTTCATTCCGTTACATTAAAATTTAATATTAAGGATAAAAATTAAAAAAAACAGTTTTGTGTATTTTGGAATTTTGAAACCACCGGCTTCGATGGCATCGTAATATCTCAGTAATGTTTTGAATAATTTATACAAGAAAGCAATGATAACGCATAACAGAATTGATTACTATATATTTTGTAACACTTATATGAATTAGCATCAGTTAGAAAAACATTAACATCGTGGAAACACATCTATTGCAATTAAAATGACAGAAAAACAAATTAAAGTTTCTTTTTTTCAATCATAGGAGGCAAACGAACAGATGGGTCACCTGATGCAAGTGATCACCACCGTCCAGGGGGGGGGGAGACGGGAAGGGGAAAGTGTAAGGGGAGGGGAGGTGGGTCTCCGGCGCTCTCACTGACCGAACGAAACGCAACAATGCAGGCACTGTTACTTCACATCGGTTACGATTATACTGAAATATCGACTCAAATAGTTATAATAATGTGGAATAAATATAAACCGATTCTATAATATAATAATATCATTTCGAACTGCCAACAATACTAGGGCATAAGTATAGTTATTCAATGGTTATTATTTAAAAGAAAGCTGAACCATGTAGTAGAAACAGATTGCAATTAATATTTTATGTACATCTATATTAAAGAATCCAATAAAACAGTTAACTAGAATAGAATATGACATTTTTATTACATTATATATAGGCTATGTAAATGATGAGTAATCGTGTTAGAACTAAAAGAAAAACGTAGTTGAAAACTTGTCGTGGCTCATTATACTGTGGAGGAAATGTTACGGATGTGTTAACAAAGGTCAGTAGCTGAATTTCTGTTATTTTCATTTTAATGTCTTAACCGCAGTTTGTCCAGAGCTACTACTGTTGACATTGAAACTATTTTGATTTAAAATAAAAAACAATCGCGTTGAGACCAGTTCATAAATCGTAGTTAAGGGATTATTTTATATGTTCATCGTATTTTATTACTTGGATTATGATACGACATTTGAAAAATAATATTATCCATAATAATATAATAAAACTTAAGAAAATGTTTTTTGGTTTGTTTAAACGCGATTATCTGTGAAAGTCCCAGTAAATACTGTAAAAAAATCCATTTTATAGCCTAGTAGCCGAGTCCTGTAACTTTGTCTTCGTAGTCTATCTTAACAAAATATATTATGGATAAAGGAAAAACATGAAAAAAAATAAGGGCAAAAATATAAAGTATATTTTTATTACTACATATCTTTGTAAATAATGCTATGCTTTAATTCCCCCTTCCCGCACATGCGTAAAACACCGCTTTTCTGCTTCACACATCGGTGTACCCGTAACGCTTATAAGTATTGTAGTTTCCTAAAACTTCAATAACTTTATATTAAATAAAGCTATCGTGATACATCTTTTAGATAAGTGAGGACTAAGTGTCTAAAAAAGTAAAACTAAAAAAAATGATCGAAATCTATTCAATAGTTTTAACGTGATGCGCATACAACGGCAGACATCTATCATTTTATTGATATATGTAATATTTATTGAGGAAGGATATATAACATAATATATCACGTAATTCATTATCTTTATATGATATCGACTTACTTAAACTAAGGGAGTTTGCATTATCGCATAATCTAGTGCACGCAATTCATAATCTTTAAAACTGTATACAGTACTTTCTCATCGACTACATCACGATGATATCAATTCAAAATCACAACTACACAAGGTTAAAAAAGATTAATATAAATGACAAATTACTTCTGTAGCCACTTTTGATTTCATAAGCTATAAATACTTCATAAATAAGGTTATGCAACAAATTACCTTCATACATTTATTACATTTCATATATTCCTCCTAAACATTATTCCGATTTGTCAAATTTATAAACACGAGATCCATATTATCGAATAATTAATATACAAGCACATTGTACACATATGAGCGCACGTTGCATGTATTTATGTTAAGAAAAAAAAAGACATAATATATTTGCGAACATGGCGTGAGCATTACGCGTTCATGTTATGTATGCCCATGTAATAATATACTCCAAAGATGTATAACAGATCAAAAGCAAACATTGTATAAAAATGGTTATTTTCGCCGACAGCCAGGGTCGTACGTAATGTAAAGCATTCCCGAAAGGTATTCACAGAAATTATATGTATATAGCTTCTTATCGTGCAATCTGCAGTCTCGATACTGAGAACTATCTAGAATACATAAAAATATATTTTTATATAATAAATTAAATTTCTATTGTTAATACGAAACTTTGTCTAAGTGCATTCTTTTCTTTTCATACGAACAATAGCCGTTGAGCCTTATAAACATTCACAAGGTCACCGAACAGTAATGTTGATGCAGTTGCATTCTGTTTATATAATTAATCCATATATAAATAATGAAAAAAATAATATATCTGTGTTGAACGGATTCAGAAGCAATGAATCATGACTGCATGGATCGAGCGAATGCGTTCCTTCTCTTGCATTTTAAAACGTTGACGTCAAAATCGGTGAATTGATGCAAACTACTTTCAGCATTACGTCAAAGAATAAATGAAGTCCAACCGGGGAGATCAACGAACAAACACCTGTTAAATATTAAGGTATTGCATCATCGAAATACCAAAGAATTTGTTCAGTAATATAAAACTGGTATATTTTTAAAATTAAAAACGATATCGATTGAACGTGTTTGATAATGTAGTTTTGTAATAAATAAAAAATAACCGAGATACAAAAAATGTATTAAATATGTGTTCACGTCTTCTATATACAAGTAAAAATAGAATTTCGTAGTAAGAAAAAACCACTGCTGACAGAAGTGAAAACTGAAAACAATAAAATGGATTTGTTTATTGAAATTGTTAATATTAGTGTGGTTTTCATATCGATTGGCACTCGGAGCAATAATTATATACATTTTTATAAAGCTTATATTATTACATGTACACATGTCCCTAGCCTACGCGTCGCTAGTTAGACGCAAGCCGCGCAAGCCCAATACGGCCAGTCATTCTTAAGTATCATGTCATGGCGCGAAATTATAAATTTGAGTTAAAACACCTCTCAATGATACAAATTTATGAACACTAAATTGACAATTCGATAACTAGGTCAACAACCATAAAGTCCACTATAATAAAATCGTAAGCATAAATACGACATAAGTTGTAATTCATCGGTGAGTACGTGTCACGCACCGGATAATCTAAATTAATCTTAACATCACCGACATCCAGTGTGTCTAGGAGACACTTTGGAATATATCTGGGAATTATTAACGTAGCAGCATTGATATATAAAAACCCAAGATGTACAGTCTCGAATAAAAGTAACACTCAAAACCAAAAACTCACTGATATACCTAAGTAGGTATAGTTATACTATAAACTTATATTTATGCAAATTCAACCTTACGCGAATTAATTAAAGTTGTTTTTACAAAGCAGTGTACAAAAAGTCCAAACAAGCGAGTGACGAGAGAGACTACTTCAAATGATAATTGAGAATTGTGCACTCATTTTATGCGGACGGTTTAGAGACATTAACATCTTGGGTTTTTATATATCAATGCGTTTCAGTCATGACTTTGTTCCATACGGTTTTGTTATTTCTTCGGAATATTGTTGTGACATATAGTTGACTTATAGGAAAACAGATAGATGTAAAAAAAAATCCACGTAAAATATCTGTACATACCAGTTTTCATAGCCAAGTGTTGAACTGTACAAAAGTTAATATGCTCCAGTAACTTGAACTGGCGGACGATATTAAAAAAGGAAATTTATTCTTATTTCAAATAATATTATGCCAATAGTATTGTAGTATTGGCCATATGTACTACCTTGATGTAGAAGGAAATTATAAATGGAATTAACGTATCTTTTTTGTCCGCAGTAATCTCCGATACGAGTAAAACTACATGTGACGAAACTTTTTGTACAGATGACAAATTATAACATTATCCCATAGATACCTGAGTAGTATACATGTTTAGTTAAGATAAGTTTATATAATAAAATCACAATTAAAATATAAAATACATTTAGATCAAAAAAGATCAGTAACTTTTATTAGGGTTACTTGAAAATAACTTTTATGTACATTACCCGGTACTTAATGTGGCACGTCGGAAAGAAGAGTGAGACGTCCGGCTAAGATTGGTTTGCTTCGGTTTTGTAAAGCACTCTCTCTATCGCACAGCGCAATGACTGCGATAGAAAAAGATAACGTTATACGCCGCAACCGAACTTAACATATCTCGGACTTTTCCTCGACTTGCAAAATCAAAAGGTGTGTTTTCTATTAGTTACTTTACCAAATCAAATTTTACAGGATTTACTTTTTTCTATACATACGAGTATATTAAATCTGATGGGGACAATAAATAAAAAATGAAACAACTGAATCATTCGAATATGATCTAATAAAAGTAATCCAATTAATTTAATTTTTATTTAATATAATTTTAGTGAATTGTATCAAATTGCGATCACTCCTCTCTCCCTTTTCATTGCCAATTTCAATTGACCTCTGTGCGAAACAAACATATTTGAAAAAAAATAGAAGTAATCCTTTTTCAATTTGAATGAGCCTGTCACAATCATCGGCCGAGTTGAATTCTAAACATTACGAAATGATGATAAATTCTTTTCTACGCCGCACAAATGGAAAAATGTATCATTTCGCAATGATTTTAGTAGTAAACTATTTTAGCGCTGACCGAAATATGTCCAAGGGGCATAGTTAATGGGTGTCACGGTAGTGCTTAAAAATATTCGAGGAGTTCAAAACATTGGGTGTTTTTTTAAAACGATTAAAATGTCTGATAATGTTAAATACCATCTAAAAGGAATTTCCATCGCCTTTGTTACAAAACTGTGTTGTTATTGAAAATCTACAATTCTAAACATAACATACTACTACTTCTACACAACAAAACTATGTATGAGCTATAATAATCTGATTGAATAACGCAATACCTTAAAAAGAAACTAAAACCAATTATGTATGTCAGTGTTTAGATTTCCTAGATGACCTAACAGGATGTTTGTTTTATAAAATTACTAGCGGGCCTATAAAATCCCTTTATCCACTGGTTAAACCGTTTGAAGATCCTTTTCGTAGTTTTTGAGTTTATCGCGAACAGACAGACAGACAGACGCGGTAGGGGACTTTGTTTTATACTATGTAATGACTAGCTTTTGCCCGCGAGTCCCGCTCAGGAACAGTACAATTTTCTAGATAAAGAGTATCCTGTGTCCTTTTCGAACTCCAAGTAGTCCGGTGAAACTGTAAATTTCTTGCTAGGCTAATAGAGTAGTTACTTCGAAAAAATCGGACTGCTGAGCACGTGTAGGCAAAATTTCATGATGATCGGTTGAACGGTTAAGGCGGAAAGCGTGACAAATAAACAAACTTATTTCGTATTTAATAATATTAGTGAAGATTATTATATTAATTTGAACAGACTTCACATTTTATTCCTTCTTGGAAATTATGCACACGTTTTAAATACTAGAAGCTGTGACCAACTGGTCGCCCCATGTTTCAGGCTCAGTTAGAGCAGTCTCTTAGATTTTACAACAAAGTCCCAAAGCATATTACCGATTTGCCGGACTGTAAGTCCACACATAACAAGCGGGTTTTGATGTCAAAAGATTATAATAGGGTGGATAAATGTGTGAACGACGGTCATGTTTGGAATTGTCAACTCTCTTTGTGTATATACTAAAAACGATTGTAAAATCGGTGTATTTTAAATATACGAGTATGTATGTTAAAAAGATAAACCAGATCGGGTTTCTTGCTGATTCTTCTCGATGACTGGGTTATTTTCCGAACCGGTGGTAGCTTTGACACTATTATAAGCGCCATCTTAGGGCCCAAATTGAATAAAGTATTTTCGATTTTCAATAGAAAAATAATCGATTCATAAAACAAAAACATTAATTAATAAAGTTAGTAATATTTTATTCAGACATTTATACAAGATCTACATGATAGAAAATTGAAAGTAGCGTCCAGTTGTCACGATTCCAAGATGCTGTCGGTAGATAACGATAATATGGTTCACGTGGTCAGTACAGTAGCAGCTAATCGTATTCGACGAATATCCAATGTAATGTTAATCATATAGTCACAGCGTGCAGTCCAGAGCCAACATCATAATTATAATGACATTCAGTTTATATGATAGTATCATATTAAAATGGAAAGTGAATTGGATACACACCATACACGATTTGAGACTATATAAAATATATCGCAATCTCAATTACATTCAACTTTTTTTTAACGTGGTGATATCCATTATGGATACCCACCCTCCCGGAAGAGAGAGTGGATTATATCCGACTCCCACAGACTAAAACCCCACAGCGTACAACCGCCGCTCTAGTTGGGGTGGCACGTGGTCTCTGTAGACTTTCATCGTGCCACCCCAGCGGCTGGCCCTCCGTCAGAACCTGCCGCCGGGCCCCATCCTAATTAGGAGACAGCCCCGTACACACAGGACGTGTCATCCGTCCGCCGGACCTGTGCAATGTGAAGATGGTCCCCCAGACCCATCTTCCTTAGGTCCCGCTACGTTTGTGGAAGAAGACGAGCTTAACGCCGCCTCCTTTGATCCTCCTTACAGGCCCTCTCCGCTGATTCCTTCCGCAGGAGGCCACTACCCGCACCCCAAACAGACACACTGCCGAGCATGGCATTCACCACACTCGGTAACGAATGATCCTTACCTACCGTCGTCGTAGAATTACGCTCACGTAGATTAATGTTTAACAAAAAAATCTAATCGAACGGAAAAAGCACATTAAAGCTCTATTATAATTATGAAACAAAACATAATATTTTCTATGTAAATATTAATTAGTTGCCTGAAAAACATCCGCCTGCTATTTTATGATATGTGTACACAAAGAAAAGTATAAAATTGAATAGTGCATCGTAAAATAACTCAACGAGGTCAAGGTGGGTTTAAAACGAGAACAACTAACTTCGCTAATTACCAAACCGTCGTGTGAATAATAAGCACTTTATAGAGAAGAACAACATAAAAGTTAATATAAAATACTATGTAATTCTAACATGATATCCTGGGCACAGCAAATAGGACTATCATTCTATGCGTCATCAAAATAAATGAGTCTAAACGTGCGGATACCAAAATCATATTTATATCGATTTATTGAAAATAATAAATTAAAAAGTTTTTACTTTTTATATGACCTCCTTTTTATGATATTAGAATTAATTTTCATAAAAGTAAATATACAAATGGTATCTGAAATAAACGGAATATTAAATTAGTAATATCTTCGTTACATTTGATGGTTTCATATAACTGTACACAATAAAAACAAATATATTGCGTTCAGCACAGGTGTCTAATTTGATGAGGAAATAGTAGGTATATAAAAAGCAATAATTTCAATATAACAAACAAACATTACTTCAGTTACATTTCTTTTTAGTTTTTTTCTCAATATTTATTTATTCAGTTCTTACATATATATTGCCTTTCACTAAAATGTATGGTCGTAATTAGGTGCACAAATAAAAATCTAAGAAAAACCAAACCACACACAATTTTGATTGTTCTTTTCTAAACATTTTTCATTACAATTTTACGAAGACAACAGTTAACAAATAAATCACTGAAGTACATACACATAGCTCCATAGAAAACATCGTAAATGTGTTTGTTTCCTTGACAACACCGCGTTAATAAAAAAAACTAATGAATCACATCTGAAAGATTAAATCACTAGAAAGGTTTATGCCATGAAAAACAAAGTAACAACATTTCTATAACTCCTTTAAAATACTGTTTATTCAATTTAGGCCCTGAGAAGGCACTTATGAAAATCAAAACTACCACCAGTTCGGAAGATAACCCAGTCATCGAGAAGAACCGGTAAGAAACTCGATTTGGTTTATCTTTTCATATTAGATATAGACATACATAGAATAGACACAAAGCTACATTCGTTTTTAGTGGCTGCATAGAGAGAGGCGTCACTTCCAGACGTCACTATCGTTTACATATTGATCCACCCTGTAATATAACCTTTATGTATTAAGACTCGCTTGACATAACACTTGAACCTACTATCCGGCAAATCGGTAATGTGTTTTGGGACTTTGTTATAAAATCTAACACTATTACCTAAAAAACTGTTACTGGTCTTAGTAAGTCTGAAACATGGAGTGGCCAGTTTGTTATGGTTTCTGGTATTTGCATTATGTCGGTCTTTTACTAAATCCAGACTATCTAAGTTTTTCCGGACGTACATCAAATTCTCAAGAATATATTGAGAGGGCAGAGTTAAAATACCGAATTCCTGAAACTTAGTCTTTAATGATTTACGAGGCCCCAAATTATAGATAGCTCGAACTACCCGTTTTTGTAGTAGGAATATGGTGTCTACCTCAGCTGTGGCCCCCCACAACAAAATGCCATAAGACATTAAGCTATGGAAGTAAGCGAAGTTTAGCTTTAGAATATACCTTAAAACAGTGAAGACCAAAACTTACTAACTTAATTCCGCGATCTATCAAATATTGAGATGTCGTATCAGTTGACATTACAAAGTGTTTTCATCAAACTTAGTTTAAATTATGTACCTTTTTTTATGTACCTGATGTTAAGTGATCACCACCGTCCATGGACACTAACAACACCAGAGGAGTTGCTAGTGCGCTGCCACCCTTTGGGGGGAAGGGTTAGGGGAGGGAGAGGGAAAGGAGAGAGGAGAGGGGGAAGGGAGGTGGGTCTCCGGCGCTCTCACTGACCGAACGAAACGCAACAATGCAAGCACTGTTACTTCACGTCGGTTTTCTGTGTGTCGGGTGGTACTACCCCGGACAAGCCGAGCCATTCATGCTGAAATAGCTTCAGCGTGGCTCTACCACCTACAATTTAGTCTTGGTTTCATTAAAATCGGTTCACTCTATCAAAAGTTATTGTAATTTGAATGACGACGCAACTTAATTACGAAAGAAAAGTAAATAAATAACTGGACTTCTTATGTTGAGATGATTTTATTACTTACGGTTTTTTTTTACATTAGGTACCACGCGGACGGAGTCGCGGGTACAGCTAGTAATATATATAAGAACTCTTTCCATAAACTTGGAATAAAGAAAATATTGGTATTACGTATACACAAACGACACTGTCATTGTTTTCCTAGAGCTTGGTTATAATTGGCACATTCGAATTTGACATTTTGATGCATTTGTCTACCATTTTTACTATCTCTTTACTCTTGCGAAATCAGTCATAAAGGTTGATCTATATTTTAGTATGGTATATTTAGTTTGGTTGGAGAATTAAGTTTCCTTATTTAAATACCACTAAATTAAATAAGCTTTAAGTTTATGCTTGATAACTACGTATATTTTATTAATGCTAAATCATGAGGACGACAATATGCTCGGATAGAACGATGATCGAAATAAGCTTGAATTCTAAATTAGCCTAACATTTCATTGGCTAACACCATCATTAAACTATATTTTATGCAATTTCTAATGCTGACGTGGCTGGTTACCATCCTCATAACAATGTGCCAGCAATCTGCTATCGATGTTTTACAACAGCTGTTCACGAAAACAAGTCCTATTTCTAGGTTAGTGTGTTACCATCCCTATTATCAACTAAGGTCAGGTTGTTTTTGGCTCATAGAATGTTTATTTTAACTGTAATCTATTGAATTAATGAGGTTCTATTTATTCATACCTGAAAAGTACTGTCATTATATATTTTCATATTGCAATTCTAAGAAAATTCATTAAAGAGCACGATTTTTTACAAAGACTTGTTGATATAAATGAAATAATCAACCTTTTAATAACCAATATAATTATAGATTCTAACTTATTTCTAATTCTTCATCTTTATTAGATGTTACGTCATCAATTTTGTATTGAATGTTCAATTTTTTTGTCATAGATATTACACATCTAATTAGAAAAGGGTGAAAGTAGCTGAATTTTGACATCTGTAGGGGTGACAAAATATTAGTTTACTGATAGCTACGTTCAGACTAATGTTTTTTTTTATTTTATTTAATATAATATTATATTTGTTTAGTAGGAAGTCGCTAGCGGTTGACAGTCATGATTTAGCTAACTAAAAATAACATGCTCACTTATTGAACAATGATTCAGGTAGCTAACAAATTGATCACGAATTTCCAAGAGTATCAAATATAAGTACAAAAGAGTTCCTTTTTTATAATTTCCCTAAATTATATATATCACACCTAACAATTACATATACCTATATGTAAATAGATAAAGATATTGTAATGTTTATAGCATCTCCACGGAATTCTACCTATTTCTTAGGGTATTTACAATGTTCAAAATAAAAATACCCCTTTCAATTTAGGCCCTACAATAGGCACATACTAACGTTAAGATACTATACCATGGACCCAGAATTCATTTTGTCATCCAAAGTATCCGGTAAGAATATTGACGAAATTCGAAATTTCCAAGAAATTTACATTAAAAAAGAAATTCAGAAAGAAAAAAACAAAACATCTGTCGCATTGAAAATAAAAGCAGATATCAAATGCAAAAACAGAAATATAAAATATAGTCCAAAAAGTACTATTGATAATTCACAATGCTCTTTAAACAACAGAAACAACAACAATAAAAAAAGTGTGTGTGTACTTATTTATGTACACGCGTTAGAAGTTATACTTCTTAGGCGTAACAAGATAAAAATGTTTTAAAAAAAATTATCTTTCGCCTTATTCTACGTTTGTAGAAAAAATCACACTAACAATAGAAAAAGATGACTATAGCTAACTTAAGGGTGTCGGTTGTTCGTGACGGTGTGCGCGCGCATCGTAAATATTCACTCTCATAATTTTTCCCTAACGCGGCCAAAGAAGTATAATTTCAAAAGTATAAAGGTATGAAAACCAGCTATATAAGTTTTAATATTACGTTCAATTTACGATATATTTATTGGCAGTTACTTAATAATAAGAAGAGATAGAATTAAACAAGTGGTTTATATGTGAATTACACAGAGTAGTCCGGTGAAGCTGTTAAGACCTTGCTTGGTCAATAGCGTAGTCAGTTCGAAAAAAAAAGTCTCTAACGTTTGGCGAGCGCGGTCTATTTTTTTTTTTTTATGTTATAGGAGGCAAACGAACAGACGGGTCACCCGATGGTAAGTGATCACCGCCGTCCATAGACACTAGCAACTTGCGAAAGTACCCAAACTTTTTTAAAGCAAGTATACAATACGTATTTAACTTTTTTGTAATAGCACCGCACATGTCTTGAACAAAGTAACGCGATAAACTTTCCTCAAAATATGAACGCAGCACTTTATCTGTATACTTTACAAACGCACAAATTCTGAGAGCAATTACGAATTCGCTTGCGACTCCTCAAAACAAACATTCCGTTCTCATGTGTGGTGTGCGACCTACAACACTACAACCGAGAACGCCGACGCCCGTTGCATAAATAGACTCAATTCTTGGATGGAAATTCACAATTTTATTTTAGGGCCGTCAACGAAACCGTGGAAAATGTAGTCATAGCCTATTTGCGAGGTAATAAATAGTAACACACGCATGACGTGAAAAACAAAAAGCAAGAAATCATATAAATAGTCGTAACGTATTATACGTAAATCCTATACAGATATAAGTCGTGTAATCTTGACGTAATTTATTTTGGGTAATAAAAATCTAAAATAAACAAAGAACCATAAGGAATGTGAATTTTAAACGCCGTTAGTAGCATAACTCTATAGCCGTTATATTAGTAGACTAGCTGACCCGTGTCCACTTCGTTGGGCGGTAAATATTTATAAAAAACTACTTTTTGTGACTTTAATGTATAAAGTAAATTTTCAAAAAAAAGTATTAACTGACTTCAATATCAATCAAAAACCCATAAGGCACTAAAAAGCAGAAAATAAATAGTTTATCAAATTAACCAAATGAAATAAAACATATGAATATGTGTGCTACCTAGAGATGTACTGGAAGTCGGTACCAACCAAAATTTTTGTATTACAGAGACGCGAGATTGGACTTAAACTTTGTACTTATGTAGATGATATGATTTTCGGTTTGGTTGGCACCGACTTCCAATACATCTCTAGGTAGCACACATATTCATATGTTTTATTTCATTTGGTTAATTTGATAAACTATTTATTTTCCGCTTTTTAGTGCCTTATGGGTTTTTGATTGATATTGAAGTCGGTTAATACTTTTTTTTGAAAATTTACTTTATATTTCCATTTTTAGTGTACATAAATATATTTTACTAGCAGTGCCCGCGAACTCCGTTCCGCCTTAAGTATATTAAAATATGCGCATTTTTGCGGTATGGTATCTATCGGTATGGTATGCGATATGGTTTCAATTGGTTGTACAATAAGTAACGTTTGGTACGAACGCAACCTTTTCAGTAATCCGCGATAGTTTCTACCACCAACTCGGCTACCATCGCTTCACACATTATACACCTTAAGTAATGTAATTACAATGCTTGCGTCATGTTGCAACACAGCAACGAACATAAGCACAATAGGCTCCTAAGAATTGAAGAGTTTTTTTTATAATATTGGTGGCAAACGAACATACGGGTCACCTGATGGTAAGTGATCACGGCCGCCCATGGACAATTGCGACACGAGAGGAAACACAGATGCGTTGCCGGCCCTTAAGAAAGGAGTAGGCTCGTTTCTTGAAAGTTTTCTTACTTTGTCACGGATCCCATAATCAGAACCTAACCAAACTCTCATCAAACTACCCTTGAAGTACATCCTTTCCAATAAAAAATGAATCATCGAAATCGGTTAGCGTGATATTGAGTTATTCGTCTATTTGTCGTGTACATACTTAATGCAAATTTAAAACTTATACGGTTTTGCACTGGATGCCGTTATCGGAACTGGACCAAATTGAAATGGGACCACATGGGAAGCACCAGCTTTCAAATAAAAAAAGAATAATCAAAATCGGTTCACCCAGTCCAAAGTTATGAGGTAACAAACATAAAAAAAAAACAGACGAATTGATAACCTCCTCCTTTTTTGAAGTCGGTTAAAAAGTTAGACATATGCTCTTTTTTTCTTTTTGTAAGCACTATCAAGCTCTACAATTTTTCTCTAGAACTTAATCATATATCTCTCACCGTTAAGACAGCGTACGTAAGAAACGTTTTCGTTCGACCGTTTTTTCTCCGACTTACTTTGCAAATCAGACTACCACAAAAATGTCGTTTCACTTTTCGGGTTTACGATATAGCCTATAACACTCACAAATAATGTGGCTTTCTAATGATAAAAAAAATTTCAAAATCGGTTTAGTAGATCCACAGATCCTACAACGTCACAAACTCACAAACTTTACCTCTTTATAATATTTAAATTATAATCAAGTATATAGAAGAATAGATAACTTATTTTTGCCAAGAACTTGCTGCTTCCCACAACTCCGTCTGTGATTTTGGGATATTCAAAATAAGAAGTAGCGTATGTTTGTTTTTAATCTCAGACTACCTCTATGCCAATTTTATTAGGATCCAAATTTCGTGTCTTTACGATCAGAGATTTAATCTTAACAATTTAAAAAATAGCATTATTTTGTCATTAGTATATTTGAAACTATTATGGATCCGAAACAGAGCGCCTTGGCGATACGTATAATTGAATCCGACAACGTGCCTGAACTTTCAGTTAAAATAAAATATCATGGTGAAACCATAACAAAGTGGTACGGCATTTTATACCCCATTAATCTACCCACTAGAGCAACTTCATTTGAGAATCGATTGACTATCTAGATTCTAGATACATAGATACAGTACCTTTCTAGCATTAGAAAAAAGGCACTTAAATTCAGGTGATATAATTCTTAACCGCTGTTTAACTCAAGGTCATAACGATTAACTGCAAGACTCTATTATAAAGTTGAAGAGATTGTTTGCTTGAACGCGCTAATCTCAAGAACTACTGGAATGATTTGAAAAATATTTCAGTGTTAGATAGTTCATTTATCGAGGAAGGCTATATGTTATATATTATCACGTTAAGACCAATGAGTAATGAGTAATGAGCAACAATGAAAAATGTTTCAAAATAGTTTATTTTTCCTTCTGAAAGCTTCTGCTGTCGTAGCGTTAGCCTAAAGTAACTGTTCCATGCTGACGAAGTCGCGGGCATTTTTTTTTCCTCGTACTGACTACACTATTGACCTGGCAGGGTCTTCACAGCTTCACCGGACTACTAAGGTTGGCGCTTAAGGCACTCAAACGATTTGGTTTTTAGGTAACATACACAAGGGCGCACGCGCACCTCGGCTTGGGCTGTTACCTGGAAAAAGTAGCGTCTGACCTAGCTAACTAAAGTCGCGGGCAGAAGCTAGTGTATTATATAGCGTACATACAGTGGATTCGCAATTAGATCATTTTGGTCGGTTACATAACCAAATGTTGTTTGTCAAGATCAAATCGTTTTTTATATTTTAAAGAAATTAAAGTATAATTATCATCATTACATAGTATAAAATAAAGTCCCCTACCGCGTCTGTCTGTCTGTCTGTTCGCGATAAATTAAAAAACTACTGAACGGATTCGCATGCGGTTTTCACCAGTATCATTATCATTACATAGTATAAAATAAAGTCCCCTACCGCGTCTGTCTGTCTGTCTGTTCGCGATAAATTAAAAAACTACTGAACGGATTCGCATGCGGTTTTCACCAGTAGATAAAGTGATTCATGAGGAACGTTTTGGTATATAATTTTACAACACGGACGTCTGCTGGGCCCGCTAGTAACTAAATAAAATACATGATGTTCATCAACTTTTAACCCGTGAATTACAATACATGTGATTGATAATCAACTACCTCTTTAACGCTATTGTTAAGATCATTTTATAGTTCTTATTTCTTATGAAATAAAATTAAACTTCAAATTCGGCAATGAATATTATCACATAAAATAACACATGTCATATATAATTAAATATTATAGTTATACTACCAATATACTAAATGTATTTCTAATATCTTCTGCATAGTGAGTTTCTTGTTTTATAAATTCAAATTAATTAATTATTAAAAAATAACTTTCGTATAGAGATGCGGAACGGAAGGAATTTATCAATCTTATGCTTTTGACCGCATCTCGAATGTCATCTGTCTCTAGTATTCTTAGAACTCGAATATGAGGTTAAGAAATCGGAGCTGTAAAAACAAACGAAATAACTGTAATGTACAATTTGTGCATTATACTAGGCATTTTATACTTTATGAATATAGGCAGGCCTATCTTTGTCACGTCGTTTTTGGGGCTCGCTAATTTTCGGAAATTATAAGTCCATAATTTTTATTACGACCTTCTACTACAGAGACAAACCACTCTGCGACACGGTAACTGTTCAAGAAAGATATGTCAGATTGTGTATTTGGGTAACTTTGACCTATTAAAAAAAAACATTTTTTTTGTAAAGGTTTGAAAACCAAGATTTTTTTTTTCGATCTCTTTCATTTTTCTCCAGTTTTCTGGCAATTTTCGATATATTTAAAACTTCCTTTGAGGGCACTTAAAGACCACTTAAAGGGCACCTTACAGAATTTGTCACTGATGAGTTTTAATACTTATATATAAGCTGCACAGTCCTATGACATAGCGGTATAATATCTAATGTTCTACATTTAGTTACTAGTTAAATTTATATTAGTAGACCTAGTCACTTGACGATAGGCTTGTCGCATGATTTTCGAACTGACTAACCGCTGTTTACCTAAGGGCCTTCACAGTTTCACCGGGCTTTTTGGACGAGCACTACGACGCTCAGTTATACGGCAATAGGGAGACAAAGTGCTTGGGCTATTTGTCTTGGATACAATATTGTGAGTCTATCTAAGCTCGCCAAGGTAGCTAAACTAATCATACATGTATGCGTTAGACAGACATATATCTGTACAAAAATGTGCACCTCATGTTGTACATGTATATCGAATCTAGTTATTCGGCTAAAACTAACTAATCTTTTTTTTCCCTTGAACTGACTACGCTATTGACCAAGCAAGGTCTTAACAGCTTCACCGGACTACTAAGGCGAGCGCTTAAGACACTCAGCCGGTTTTATTTTGACAACTAGCTCAAGGGTGCACGGGACTCCTCGGCTTTAGGCTAACTAATTAACCAGCTTGTCGCGTTTCGGGTTGGCATATTCAGTAACAAGCAGGGTGGTGAAGATACGAAAGTGCTTGGGCTATTTGTCTTATAAGCGACATTGTGAGTCTCCGGGTCGCCAAGCTAGCTAAACTAATCATACATGTATGCGTTAGACAGACATATATCTGTACAAAAATGTGCACCTCATGTTGTACATGTATTTCGAATCTAGTTATTGGGCTAAAACTAAATAATCATTTTTTTTCCCCTCGAACTGAATACGCTATTGACCAAGCAAGGTCTTAACAGCTTCACCGCACTACTAAGGCGAGCTCTTAAGACACTCAGCCGGTTTTATTTTGACAACTAGCTCAAGGGTGCACGGCACTCCTCGGCTTGGGGCTAACTAATTAACCAGCTTGTCGCGTTCCGTGATCAGACGGTGCATATTCATTAACAAGCATGGTGGTAAAGATACATACACAATTGTTATAGGACTACCACGGACAAGATGTTAAATCAGTCATAATGACTTTTTTTTAATTTGTAGCATTTTGAGAATCAGACACCAGTGTATATCTAGCAACCAAGATTTGCAAGCCGATATAACTTCGACCATCGACTATAGACTACCTATCTGTCGTTGGTCGCCGTAGTTTGTATATTGAACTGCGTTTATTATCAATATCAGTTCTATGATTGTATGCAAAGATAATAAAAATGTAAGTACGTGAAAACGAAAATAAAATTTAGTATATGCCTAGGCTGCTATTGGATCTTTCGTTCATAACTATTCAATCATCACGGCTTAAAAGAATGTATCATCGAGTTCAGATATATGAGTCGTTCCATTTCAAAGTAAGATAAATCCAATGTTAGCCGTTCCTATTATTTTACGTTATTATTCAAGATCTTCTAATTTTTTATCTGTAAAATATGAAGATCATAAAAAAAAAAACTAAAAACCTAGGACGAGAAATTTGAACTTCGTCCTTGGTATAACTACTTGAAATCTTTAAAAAAAATGCATTTAGCTCATTTTGTAATGTAATACACATATATTTGAGATTTTCAATTGTACTGTACTAATGTCTAAATTAGATATAGTGTGTATTTTAAAGTTTTGGCGGCACTAATAATGATGATCGATGATTTCATCCGAGCCGTCTCGGTATGCGATCTCGACAAGTTATACTAATTAAACGGCGTCCCAGTGGTTGGCTGGCTCACGTCTCCACAGATGACGTTGCACCTGTCATAACACACCGGTGGCAAAACGCGACAAGACGAACGAATCGTCAACGGCTATAAAAACTTTCATATAAACGTAAATACTAATAACAAAACAATAAATATTAAAATTCAGTTGTAATGAAACTGTAAACAATAACAGCTAAACTAAGAGTAGTCCGGTGAAGCTCTTAAGGACCTTGATAGGTCAATAGCGTAGCCAGTTCGAAAAAAAAAACTAAACCAAGGATATTAACAGTTAATTTTTATAATTGAAAACGAATTCTAATGCATATAGACAAAATCCTGTCGAAAATCATACACAGGTCAACTTTGTAGTCATCATTTTTAACAACACTTCATTGAATAAATTCGAAATAATGATTTTTTAATGCTTCATTAACTCCTAAAATATATAAAAGTTAAAATGAAGCTTACAAAATACTCGGAAAAACACTTTATCTTCCTGTAAAAAAATCTGTTCAGCGGTTTGGGATACTAGCCCAGAAGACAACCGATACTTCAATTTAATTTATATGTATAGATAGATATACAGTGCGTACAAAGTTTTATTTTCAGTTTATATAAAGGATCTACACTTGACGCTTTTCTACTTTATTTTTGCATATTTTTTACTGGAGACACGTGACACATAATCTTGTTACTAATAATGTCCAAGGATATATTGCTTGCTGATTAATTAAAAAAAACCAGGTATTGTGTTTTAAATGACAATATGAGTACATTGGATTTCAATATAAATTAATATCACTAATAATTAAACAATCAGTTACAGTTACTAAGAAGTTATGTTAAAATACTTTTCACCTTTATAAATTATTTCACGTTCCTTATAGAACCTAAATACAGATAAAAATTAAACTATATACAATACAATAAATAGTATTGCGGTAAAAAGTCAGTCTCTATTCAGTCAATTATAATAATAGTAATACAGAGCATACACTAGACTTGAAAAAATATTTTATTGTTTAAAAAAGTTTTAAGGGTGATATGAAATACGTATAAAAATTTATAACGCAAAAATAATGACATAATAAGTGCATCAAACCGTACACGTAAAAAGAAGCACACGAGTCCAAATCCTACAATAACAGTATCATGATTACATCAGTTTTCATGTTCTTACGATTCACAATTTATAAAGTTAATCTTATTTAACGGTTTAGCTTCGTTAAAATGTTAATTACTTTTTACATGAAAAACAGATCATATCAAAGCAGATTTTAGCAACACTGGTTAAGGTGGCAAGTGGAGTAAGCATTTGGGCAAACTCCTGTGCTGCGTAGCAACACGATTAGTAGCGTACCGTCGCAGTGTCTGCAGCGCTTGGGCTCTGGGGGTGCGAGCTCGTCGCCGAGTTCGCGGTGTCGTACCGGCATGGCGGCGCATCCCGCGCCGGCGCCGCCACCACCCGTGCCTCAGTACGGGATTCACGCGTTTCACCTCGACCGCTCCTCTACAGGCGGCGGCGTCGCGGCGGCGTCACGGCTGCCACTGAGCTTAAGCGATTCACCGCCCGCCTGCCCGGTAGGCGGCGCCCAAACCCAAGTTATTTTGGGCGGACGTGATTCACTGCTCGAACTGCCCGCACTCAGCGGCGCCAGCGCATCGCAGCCTCATCTACGTTACGCTAAAGCCTACATGCGACGTAGCCATGGTGGTGTCACACCGTTATGGATTACTAATGTTTTTCCTTATACTTTTTATACAGTAATTGTATCTATAACAATTATTTTGCCCTCATACCTTAAAACTTATGTTCTGTTTTACGTATTTAAAAACTATATTATTCAATGAAACTGCGTCGGCTGTTTCCAACTTTTTATTGAGACTTTACCTTTATTTTTTGATAATATCCATATAATCCCATATAATATCATCCATATAATAATATATAATCCATAAACAATGGCGACAACCGAGTAACACACTATCCATCGCCGGTCGCCGCCTTCATGCCGGCCTGCGAAAAGCTGGAAATGCACAGGTTGATCCCGAAACGCGACCCGTAGAAGCGACTCACTATGACGGGCTTGCACGCCATGGTTGCGACCCAGTCAGGCTGTAGAACCCTACCACCCCGCTTTCGCCATTGCCTCGTTCGTTATTCAGCAGGGTGCACCACGCGCAGGTGAGGTTGGCTTGAGTGTCTCAAGTCTTAGATATTATTCGACACCCCTTACACCTTACACACTCAATTTTTGTTCTATAAGTATATTAAAATTACTGAGAGAAACATAAATCAAGAAAGGAGATATCATTATTATTCAAACGATTCAGGTAGAAGTTTAAATGAGGTTTCATGCTTAATTTTTATTATTTATTTTATGGTAATTTACTTTTAAAAATTTCCAAAAACTTGTTTATTTTTACTTGATTTTTTAATTGATAAAAGTTACTTACTTAATAAGAGCAACTTTACTAGCAACTGACATTTAGAATGTATAATAAATAGTCAGTATAATAAAAAAACCCATTTAGGTTAAGTTACTGCCTGATGCTATTAAATAGGTGTATAAGTTTATAAATGCAGACAATTCTCCACTTAACATGAGATGGATTGTTGGATACTAGTATTAAGATCAATATGAAAAATAACTTCTTGTAACAAAATATTTGTAACTAAAACTGTTGCAATTATTAATTATGAAGAGTTATATGTATTTATATATAATAAAATTGGTGTGTTTGTGATTACCTAGGCTAGTGTGTAATGAATCAATTTTAATGACATTTGAATATACTCTATTACACTCTTCTATACAGAATACGTAGTACTTAAATATATAAAATTCAACAGAGGTAACTTAAAACAGTTACATGGGACAAGGACAGGATGAGATTACAGTCTATACATATAGTAAAAGGCTAACGGGACGAAATCTGTACATTAAATATTTTAAAGAATAAATACTCTGGTGGGACTGAGAAACAACGACAGAACACATTTCCAATTTTTTATTTATTTTTGTCTGTTGTCTGTCGTTTTGTACAGGATTTACGCAACAACTATTGGACAGATTTTAATGAAATTTGGTATGGTAATAGTTTCATATATATGTATATCTGACTTATAAAAAACATAAAAGAGAAGTCTTATTATAGGGTGATTCAATATGTGAACAATTTTGATCTTTGAAACTAACACCTCTCACTTTGCATCCATCAAAAATGAATGCAGCTATAATGTTTTTTAAATATATATGATGTACAACTCGATGATGTAGTGCCATGCTGCATCTCCAAGAACAAAGTTGTTAAAAAAAGGGTGAGGCCAATATAAATCACCTATATCAAGTAATAATGTAAACTGTAAAAATTCCAGATAATACAAGTAGTTCTCAAAAAACAACAAAATCATTTTCAAGATTTTCATGATTACAAGCTATAAATTTAATAATGACAAAGTGAAATAGATATAGCTTTTATATATGTGTGTATTTATTTGTACAAAGGAGCAACCCACCACAGCTTCCCATGGGTGCATTGTACTAATGCAGTGGTCATAGGTGTCTAAATGGTTTTTATCAAGTTTTTCCTGCTTTCATATTTACAGTTATTAGTAATAGAAACTACATAAGAATCTTCACAATAGCAATACTTTTTTAGATATAATTTTAAAGTGAAATATATTCTGAGATAAAGTAAAGCTGTAAATGTTATAATATGTAGCAGGTAAAAATGATTACTGTCAATTATTCTTAAGAGATAAACGTATATGGCAGACATTTCTGTAAACATTCTTAAAAATATGTACAATTCTATAGTACATCATTTCTATGTATCTCTTACAGTTTAGCTAGCGTTTCCAATGTGAGAACCTGGAAAGTCCTTCTTATAACTTAATTAGATTATATTGACTTTACTTTTTATAAATATTATATACAAATCTTTTACATATAAACCTTCAGGAAGAAATTGTCTTAATGATAGTGAAAGCTATAAATCTGATTTCTACTACAATACACAACAGAAGAACCAATGAAACACACAGTAAGACACGAAAGGCGACTTTCTTTCATAACATCTATAGATGTACAGTGAAATGAAAGCAACAACCATAATGATTACATTACAAAGTGACAATTTTTTTATATTATGACTGCATTATACCATTTAACTCGCATATATACTTTACGAGTTGTAAGAATTACAAATACCACGGAATGAAGCCATAACACTTGAAACCATTTTTTAAAAGAAAGTTATGATAAAAATACTATTTTTTAATTTCAGCATAGATATATATACATTTCATTAAATCTTCTAATTTAAATTATAAAAAATTTCACTGAGACATTCTAAAAGATAACATAACCCTAACAAATACATTAATATTAAAGATGTGAACTGTGTACAATTAGAATTTCAAAACAAAAACTAAAAATTAATATATCCGCATAAAGAATTTTATGAGTTAGTTGTTACTTCTATGTTTAATAATTGCGGTAAACGTATAAAGCGAAGATTATAAACACAAACACATAAAAAGTATTTTAATAACAGTACAAATATCAAATTCAAATCTGTAAATAAATTATCAAATTTTCTTCATGCTGCAATACGTAGATAAGTAGATTGCAGTTGTATTTTTAGCACACAAATATTTTATACTAAAATGTGAGCCCTTGAATTTTGAATATGTTAAGAATATACTCAGTAACTTGTACACTTACCGACCGGTGTTATCAATAACGCTGATAAAGGCTAGTAGAATTACTGGTTTGACAATTACAGCGAAACACTAGTTTCTTTAATTAGTGAACATTTTAGTATTATTGCTTTCTAAAATTGTAATAGATTAATCAGCAGGTTAATAATAACTTATAATGCGTAGTCTGAAGAAAATCGTGACAGTTGATACTATTTACGAAATAACGCAACTATCAGTGACACCATCGTTTCGTTATCTCTTTTCTAATCGTATTTACAAATATTATAATCATTAACGTGCATTATTACAATAAGATTACGCCTTATTATTTAAGAATTATTATTAAAAAGAAACAGAATGTACAAATTTATCAGCGAGTAGTTGAACTTACCTTTTAATTAAAGCAACTTTTCTAAACAGTTTGTTGAAATTATAGAAGTCTTTCAACTTTTGGCAAAAACCACCCGGAATCCGTTACACCACGTCACTATTTTTATTTCACTCATAACATATGAACAAAATTTACTATTTCTTTCACTGTCTTTCCTGCCATTTTAGATTTTTATAAAATGTTGCCATACTAAAGTAGTACTTGCCAGTCAACATTTTTTTATTCACACGATATCTGCAATATGTAGAGTGCACGCTAAACTTTTTAGAAGCTCTGAAATAGTTGCGCAGAACACAAATCTAGGTATAAATACGTATTATATTATATCTATAATATCGTGACAAGTTACAGATAGATAAATGACAACTTTAGATTCCTATTTTATTATATCCTACTTATATCCTATATTTTGTTTTGTATTAAGCTCTAGACCAGAGGCTCGCAGACATTTTTCTCATAGACCATTTTCAAAATTTAGCTGGTTCCGGTGGACCTCCTGCAGCTAATTTTCTACCATATTCCCAAAATTCGACGAAAAAGTGAGAATTGGTTAGGTAATTAATTAATTGATAGTGATGTGAGTGGATGTAAAAAAAGTAAGTCGACTTTGCAAGACTCGACACGTTGTACTGAATATGGATTAAGCAAGTTTATACAAGTTACAGTCGTTGAGCCTCATAAAATATTATCTGCCGGCATTGGTAGGTGAAATCATGCCAACATTCTTCACTATTGAATGCAGATAAGTTTTCGTGGACTCCTCTGCTTATGAATTGTGAACTCATGGGAAAAATGGTTTTGGTCACGTCAATGTAGACCCACATAGAGTCTCCTGCGAGATCGAGTCACGTGGACCACTTTGGAAACTGAGTTTTTGAAAATATTACGCGCAAATCCAAACTTTCGGATATGGTCAGAGTGGCCAATCGAAAATAGAGAAACAAATTTAGTTTAGCTATATCTTTGTAATAATTAGTAACCTACTTTACATTTTAAAAATATCTAATATATATAGTGACATCGCAGTAATATATGCCTTTATCAATGTTGTGCCTTCAAATGTCATATATTAAAAAAGTAGGAAAATTGTAGTAGTATGTGTATATAGCTCTGCAGCTCTGACTTCTTCAATCCTTAGTTCTTGGATGTTTAGGATTTAAAATATATGTAACACGTAGATACCAGGTCAAAACATGGGTTTTATTCTGATTGAATACTCCATCGCACGTGGCTTATATTTATTTCGATAATCTATACATATAATAAAAATGAAGTGTCTGTATATAATATTAAATTTTTAATGATTGGGTATGAAACTATACACCATACTGATAACAAAAATGCAATGTTTAAAATTTTGTCGGTCTGTCTGTTTTGGGTAATCTCCGAAACGGCTGGACCGATTTTGACGGGAAGTTTACTGGTAGGTAGCGAAAATTACAACGGGTGACTTAGGCGACTCTATTTTAGACTAGATGTTACTCGCGGCTTCGCCCGCTTTGCTATCTCCAAAAAGGTTTGGACCGATTTTCATGGAACTTTCTCTATTTTGAATTAGAGAAATAATTATCAACTTATTGTTTTGCAATTCAACATTATAATGAATAGTAACTTTGAAGGTAGAAGAGGTCTGTTTAATAAGATCATAGACCATAAACGTTAAGAGTTCTATAGTACAATTTCTCGGAGAACATACAAGCGAATATTTTTTGTATAGCCACAAAAACTTAATTACAATGATAATATGGGCATCTTTATAATAATATTTTAAGTAATTATTTAATTAGTTCTTTATACAGTGTAAATGAGCACTGAGGTAGTTATATGGTGGGTTAAAGTTCCAAATATATTGCTGATGGTAAACTTTATTTGACACGCTAGTATTTATATATCTAATATACATGTTATATGTTACTGTAGGTTGCGTGCGTGTCTTACTTACAATGGTTTTTGAAAGTGCATTTCCATAATTGTACATGTTCTCACAATTTTATATTTCCTTAATACAATTTGAAAAAAAAACGCGTGCGGGGCCGCAGGTAACAGCTCGCGTCAAATATGATCAGTGTCGCTAATGAACTATTTTACACACCTGTCATATTATTTGTTAGATTATATTTGTTCGTTTTCCCAGAATATTCTCTTTGACTACAGAGAATATTCTAAAGGACAAATCCAACTTACCAATTCTGGACGAAACTGAAACGACACTAGTAATACGAAAGAGAATTTATAGAAACATTGCGACATATTCTAATTGAGGGCAACTATTTAGGCAAGCACAAGAGAATACCTACTATTAGTTTTATAAATATGGTTTTCTGCAACGAAAACTATTTAGCGAGCTTTGTAGATACAAGTAATATCATTTATCAACATTAATGACAAATTTCTTTTACCTTAGCTACAATTAAGTATTATTGATTGTATGTAATTAACGAATAATAATTGATACTTATTACTTATTTTTAAAACAAGAGTTCAGTAAATATAAATGTTATATAATAATAATAATAGCCTTTTATTCCAAAACATAGGGTTACAATAGGTCCCTAAGTTCGGTGTGTCTTTTGGCATAGGCCTCCCCCAGTTCCTTCCAATGGATCCTCTCACTTGCTACTCTCAACCAGAATGGTCCCGCTGTCTGTTTTAAGTCATCTTCCCATCTCCTGACTTGACGACCCCTGCCTCTTTTACCGTCTCTTGGTTGCCAGAGGGTGACTTGCTTTCTCCATTTGTTAATGTGGTGGCGTAGCAAATGTCCAGCCCATCTCCATTTTTGGACGTCTATCCTACCCGGATGTCTGTAAGTTTTGTTCTTGTTCTCATGTTTACGTTTCCGACTCTGTCTTTGATTTTTAACCCCAGCATGTGTCTTTCCATTGCACGTTGGCATTTTGTTAGCCTTTCCCTGTGGTGAAGTGTTGTTGACCAAGTTTCACAGCCATAAGTAAGAACTGGTAGGATACAGGTCTCGATGTTTTCTTTTTTATGTGATTGCCTAGATCCTTACTTTTCACTATTTGCTTCAGTGACCAGTATTTTCTCCATCCTAGGGCAATTCGCCTGTTTAATTTCTTTCTCATTTCACGTGAAGGGATATTAATAAATATTATATAGGTACTAATAAATTGCGACATAGTTTTAAATAAAATATTGGTAGGTTTATATTTTATTATTGATAGTTGTATGATGAAATTCCACATAACATCACAGTATTATACACAGCCTGCTATTCAGCGGTTCATAAATGACTATCCTTCGTAGCTATCAGTGTTTTATAATACTATTGGTACTATAGCGAAGTCTACTTGGGATCGTTTTTATATGCGTAGCATTTATTTATTGTACCTTTATCTTGAATATACTTACTTGAAATGTCACATATATAAATTGCATTTGACATTCTAAGCCTGATTACCCTTTTTGACTGTGAAATAATAGAAGATTTACTGAGATGGACTAGTTTCATAATAAGTAATTTATTTACCTATGTAATATAACATCACGACTACAATTAATCTGGAAGACACTTGAAGTCTGGTACGACATTGTATTTTTTGGTGTATACATGTTATTTTGATCTTAAACGCACATAGGATCCCATGATCATTATTGATTTAGAATATTTGCGAAATGAAATAGCTTATAATAGGTCACAGACTGGTTCAAAAATAAAGCAACGTGCACAAATACTTTTTATTTAATGTAACATAGATAATATTACTTATTACAAATAATCACAAAATAAATCAAATCATTACATATGGATGAAGGCATTTTTAGAAAATAATTCTGATTTAATAGTTATGTCTGGAAAAAGTAATCATAATTAATTCATATTTTTGTTTAACCCTTACGTGAGTGACAAAATGAACACCTTCATTAGAGTGACGAGGTACCCGGGTACCTCTATACACTTTATCGCTTATTTAAACGTGTACTGCAGGAAGAATTAAGGTTTTCAATTCCTTCTGGATTTACAACATCTGCAAGTCAGACTAGACGTGATTCTACAGGGCATGTTGCAGTGGTTGCCAGTTGCTCTATATGCCCAGAACTCACACGAAAGCAAATAAAAGCTTGCACTAGCTGCAGAAGACCAATTTTTGATGAACCTGTATTAGCTCGTTCAATATGTAACACCTGTTTCGAAAGCAGTTCTGATTCTATATAGACAAACAATTTGTAATTTTTCTGTAGATTATCTTTAATTTAATATAAGTTAATTATTTCATAAATATTTATTATTTCAGTTATGTATTTCAAAATAGTTTTCAACGTGTTACAAAACTCAGAGGTACCCGGGTACCTTGCCACTCTATTATGAATAGATTATATGATCTAGTTTCCTGAAAAAAATGTACATGGTTGATTGGGTCAAAACATTTAAAAAATAATAATTTTCAAATAGTTAAAAGCTCTCAAGAACTCGCAGCTACCTACAAAGGCTAAAAAGTACTTTTTTGTAATTAGCAGGCCCGGCGTCCATTATCCCGCCCTGATGATATAAAAACCTTAACCAATTATATGTCTTAATTTTTCACATGAATCACGTTTATCTACTGGTGAAACCCGCATGAAAATCCGAGCAGTAGTTTTTTAATTTATTCCGAACAGACAGACAGAAGTGGTTGAGGACTTTGTTTAATATTATGTAGATTAGAAAATGCAAAAAGTACCCGGGTACCTTGATTAGAAAATGCAAAAAGTACCCAAATAACGTCACTCACATAAGGGTTAAAAAAAAGTTTACATTGTTATTTTTAACACATCCGTTAAAAACTGTTTTCTATCATTGTCTGGGACTGACGTCACACTATTCTAGACAGCATTATTTTTCATTGGTCAAAGTTTAAATGATTGAACAATATTTGTATGTTGTAACAGCTTTCATTAATTGATTTAATTATTATAAGGATATTTTAAACATGTCAATAATTAATGAAAAATAAGTATACACTTTTCGTATTTAAAAAAAATATGAAAAAAATCATTACGTTAGCTTAGAGTCGACAACCCTATAGCCAAAACCTATTATAATAGGACACCGTATATTATGTTAAAGCTGAACGCAACTAAACTAAAGCTTTTCTGTATAAGGAAAGGCAATAATGCAAAAAATATTACATTTATAAAAAAAAATGCAAAGTAGAAAAATATATCAGTGAAATATGCACAAAATACATAACTTTATATTTCGAATGTTTTATTCAGTGAACAGTTTTCACAAAAATTTGTATCATTTTGTTTAACTTTTTATTGCTTTTAAATAGAGTCGTTATATAAGATATCATATTGGATACACAAGGGATACACTTTATAAAGCAAGTTACCACAAAAAATTCTTATTTAATCCTACTAGAATAAATTGTTGCAGTAAGTTACTTTTAATTCACATTAAATAACACTGCAACAAGCCTGCAAAACCTCCAACATACATTAATAATATACACGTACAACGTGTTCGCACTCAAGAGGATGTCAATTTTATCCACACTATTTTTCAAATTATTTTTTCGTTTCTAAATATTTTGCACTAGCTTCTGCTTGCGACTTCGTCCGCGTGGAATAGTTACTAGGGGCTAACTAACACGCAGCGGAAGCCCTCAAAAGAAAAAAAAAACAATTTGAGAAGCTCTTTATTGGTGCTCTGGTCCTATTTGTCTTAGCGTTATAGCCTTTCTCAATAAATGAGCTATCTACTTCGATCAATAATAACTAGATATCGGGTCGGCGCGAAAAATACGTCTAGGTAAATAACAGCTCACTTGAAACGTGAGCTTTTATTTTGTTTAGTATGTTTGAAACACAGCCAATGTAAGCACGTTTCACAATGCCGCAGTGTAGTCAAAATATGCAAAAATAATACCCGAAAAAGCAATTTAACGGCCGGAGTATCTTACTTTCCCTAAATACATGTTAAATAAGTTATATTTTAAGCTTTAAACTAACAAATAATATTAAATTTTGAACAAAATTAACGATTTTAAAACGTGGTACAAATGTTAGTTCAAGGCTCGCCAATCACGCACAAACACGCAGAATAACAAGAACAACAAGAAATTAAGGTTGAATTCACACAAATTTGTTTATGTTGTCTTTTCATTTGTGAGTGACTGGAGTAATTTATTGATTTGCTCTTTTTATCGTATTAGATAATATTTTGAACATTCGTGACTTTATTACTAGGTGTCATGGTTGTAATTAGGTTGAACTTTAAACTGTTTTCAAACTTTTTTGCTCCCTTTTTTAGTAAACAAATAGATACACATACAAATAGATTTTGTACGTGACCCTTTATCTAGTTATTGTTGATCGAAGGCTATCTAACACTGAAACAAGAAAATCGGTGTAGTTCCTGAGATTAACGCGTTCCACCAAACAAACAAACCCTCTAGCTTTATAATATTAGTATAGATAAGGGACAAACAGTATGAGTGAGTTGAATATTAACTTGATTGTGTCTGTAAATATTTCAGTATATCATCATATGCAAGTCTGTTTGTAATAGGTTGACAAACATTTGTTGGAAGTACTCTATATACATTCCTTCTCTGTGCATCTTCTATAAGTGTTCTCCATTGGTTGTTTCTCTGTAAAACATAAAAAATAAATTTAAAAAATCTTATTTTTATTACTTTTTGCACATAGATACGAGCTTCTACCCGCGACTTCGTTCGCGTGGAATAATTACTTTGGGCTAACGCTAACACGCAGGGAAATTTTTCAAAAGGAAATAACACTTTTTGAAACATTCTTCATTGGTGCTCCGCTCCTACTAGTCTTAGCGTGATGATATATCTAGAACCTTCCCCAATAAATGAGCTATCTAACATTGAATGAATTTTTCAAATCAAACCAGTAGTTCCTGAGGTTAACCAAAGAAAACCAAACAAACAAACCCTCCAGTTGTATAATATTAGTATAGATCTCACTGATCACATTTGGAATTACGACTGTTAAAGGTGAAGTCGACTTTTGAAGTGAAAATGTTATTCTCTAGGTAAATACAGTGATAGCCAATTAAACTTTCTTGTGTTATGTTACTTCTATATTTACGCGTATTACCTCGAAAGCCTATAGCCAGCCCGAGATCTACGATTTTTTGGAAACCGGAGCAGAAACTTGATAGTGGTGCCCCTTTCTATACCGTTTGATATAAATTACTTTAAAAAACTTATCAACTAAATACTTATTGGTATTTTTCGTGAACGGGGCAATAACAATCCTATAATAAATTTGTAATACCTATTATGTATCACCTAATAACTTTTTCATTTGTATGACATGAAATTATATACCCACGAAAATATAGAGAATGAGTAGAAAGACGGCATCGTTGAAATGGCAAATCTCAAATTGGAATCTTGAGCCCACAAGTTAACTTGTGGTGTTGGCCTGTGTGGCGCCTTTTTCTCACAAGTAGATGGTGAGCTAACTAGGCTTTCCGTATGCTAATCGCATTGTGGAGCAAATTTTTTTTGTAATCATTTTATTGCAGGTGAAATGTTAAATACACGCAGTATTCTAGGATATGACACTTCATGGTCACATTTAACATATACAAATACTAATAGACAACCAAGAAAACTTAAGTTAAAATTTGTTCTAAAACTTTCAAAGGTATAAACACAATCGTAAAAAACCTAGGTGCAATAACCGGTGCCAAGAGCTACAATGGGCGACCCGGAGTTTAATACATTTCAATAATAAAACTGACAATAAACGTCTTGTTTTATTTCTGACGTTCCCACGTTCGCTTTCAACTGAAAGTGAAATCACCCGAAGGTCATTGTCACTGTGCTTTACCATAGACGCATAGAGTACTGTGTATAATTTTTGCATTTTTCTAGATAATTAGGTCAAATATTAAGCACCTAATTTTTTAATTGATTTAGAACGAGAATCGAGTGGAGATTATCCTCCATAAATATTACTGTCTAAACAATCAGCCTGTATTGTGATTTTTGTCTGGTTTCTGGTGTCGAATATGTCAGCCGTGGCTGCCTATCGTCAGTTGTATTCAGTAATTTTTGAGTGAAGCACGCATAATGGCAGACCTACATAATTTTTTTTTACTTTAGTATTTACTTTTTGATCACAATCTCATCTGATATTAAATGATGATGTTATATAAGATAGTAAGCACGCTAAACTAAGTGCAGCTGCTAGATCAGATCATTAGACCAATTTTAACTCTACCCTCCCAATACATTCTTGATAATTTAATGTATGTCCGCAAGAACCTTGGAAAGCTGAATTATGTAAAAAAACCAGTATGATCTAAATACCAGAAACTGTGATAAACTGGTTGTCCCATTTTTCAGACTTAGCAAAACCAGTAATAGTTTCTTAGGTGATGGTGTTAGGTTTTAAAATAAAGTCCCAAAACATATTATCGATTTGCCGGATTGTAAATTTGAGCACCATGTCAAGCGGGTTTTAATGTCGAAAGGCTATTATAGAGTGGATCAATACGTGAATGATGGCGATGTCTGGAATTGACTCATCTCTGTGCACCCACTAAAAACGATTATGACGTGTTATATAATATATATAAAAGTTTAAAAGATAAACCAGATCGAGTTTCTTGCCGGTTCTTCTCGATGACTGGGTTGTTTTCCGTACCCTGTGGTAGCTTTGACGTTCATAAGTGCCTTCTTAGGGCCTAGATTCAATAAAGTATTTTGATTTTGATTTAGAGATGCTTGGCGACAGATATTACACTTAAGGGTAGCTAGCAAGTCAGATTTAGAAAATGCCTACCACCGTAGACGAAGAATAGTATTTTATGAGTGTAGTAGCAATAAATCATTTACCAGCATCGCGGTCGGGTTTAGACAAATTAATAATGCATGCCTAGCCCGCGTTAACATCACATTCATACGCCCCATGTCAGTGAGGAACCCGACACCTTGACTTCGTGCAAGCGACACCACTACCACGTCGCGTTCCTGGCCTTGGAAACTGTCCACTGTGTTTACCTCCACATTGACCAAACGTCTGAAAAACAAAAATCTATTTTAAATCATAAAATGAACAATTATAATTTTATTTGATCAATAAATAAGATCTAATTTTTTATCACAGATTAACAATCGAAATTATGAAATGAAACTTGAGCATTTAAAGTGTGTTATGACTGACAACTATTGAGCCATTCTGAAATACTATTGGCTCGACGGCTCAGCCAATCATAAGCATCTTGATTATTATTGGCTTGTCCACTTTGACGTAAAATGCTTTGACTACAGGTTCTCACAGGTAATTCGTAACTATATTCAGTATAACATACTCTATCTATCTGGAGGATTAATCGATTTAATCATAAAGATGACACCATCATGAATAGTGTCCTACTTTTGTGTGGGTCTCTTTATCTTTGCCCCGATATATATAAGTTATACAATTGATATTTCTCTATATGATTAACTGAAAAGTATAAATAAATTGAAATCCAAATTCCTCATTTTGTTTGTAATGTTTTCTCCCTTTACCTATAAAATTTACATATAAACAAAAATAAACATTTAATAATGCTTGTACAAGCATAGTAAACTCACGGGTCCAGTTTTTTTAAATTCTTTTTAATGAGTTCTTTATGCCCTTTGTAAGGCGTGATGACAGCCAAGTTGAGTTTCAAGGCGTTTACCATTTCATTCACAGCAAGTACGAGACGAACAACGCCCCATGCTTCTATTTCATTTGCGCCGCACGAACCTTTAATATACAATAAATCATCATTAGTATCACACAACTAGATTTTGTTTGCGGGTTTTCTAGCATTAATATAGAATATCGATATATCCCTCGGGAACGACTCTATTCTGTAACCCTCATAATTTGTATGCATTGATCGATTGACTCACTTTACCTTTTTTTTCGATATCGCTTCTGCCTATGTAGGCAATCTCGCCAATGTCAAATAATATTAGTAAGGATATAAATATTCAAATATTTGTTTTAATTAGTAACAACAAAAAACAAAACAAACACTATTCTTGTTTTACTTTATAATTCGATACTTTACATTAAAATTATCTCTATATCACACTCGAAATAATTATAGAGTGGATCAATACGTGAATGATGGCGATGTCTGGAATTGACTCATCTCTGTGCACCCACTAAAAACGATTATGACGTGTTATATAATATATATAAAAGTTTAAAAGATAAACCAGATCGAGTTTCTTGCCGGTTCTTCTCGATGACTGGGTTGTTTTCCGTACCCTGTGGTAGCTTTGACGTTCATAAGTGCCTTCTTAGGGCCTAGATTCAATAAAGTATTTTGATTTTGATTTTGAGATGCTTGGCGACAGATATTACACTTAAGGGTAGCTAGCAAGTCAGATTTAGAAAATGCCTACCACCGTAGACGAAGAATAGTATTTTATGAGTGTAGTAGCAATAAATCATTTACCAGCATCGCGGTCGGGTTTAGACAAATTAATAATGCATGCCTAGCCCGCGTTAACATCACATTCATACGCCCCATGTCAGTGAGGAACCCGACACCTTGACTTCGTGCAAGCGACACCACTACCACGTCGCGTTCCTGGCCTTGGAAACTGTCCACTGTGTTTACCTCCACATTGACCAAACGTCTGAAAAACAAAAATCTATTTTAAATCATAAAATGAACAATTATAATTTTATTTGATCAATAAATAAGATCTAATTTTTTATCACAGATTAACAATCGAAATTATGAAATGAAACTTGAGCATTTAAAGTGTGTTATGACTGACAACTATTGAGCCATTCTGAAATACTATTGGCTCGACGGCTCAGCCAATCATAAGCATCTTGATTATTATTGGCTTGTCCACTTTGACGTAAAATGCTTTGACTACAGGTTCTCACAGGTAATTCGTAACTATATTCAGTATAACATACTCTATCTATCTGGAGGATTAATCGATTTAATCATAAAGATGACACCATCATGAATAGTGTCCTACTTTTGTGTGGGTCTCTTTATCTTTGCCCCGATATATATAAGTTATACAATTGATATTTCTCTATATGATTAACTGAAAAGTATAAATAAATTGAAATCCAAATTCCTCATTTTGTTTGTAATGTTTTCTCCCTTTACCTATAAAATTTACATATAAACAAAAATAAACATTTAATAATGCTTGTACAAGCATAGTAAACTCACGGGTCCAGTTTTTTTAAATTCTTTTTAATGAGTTCTTTATGCCCTTTGTAAGGCGTGATGACAGCCAAGTTGAGTTTCAAGGCGTTTACCATTTCATTCACAGCAAGTACGAGACGAACAACGCCCCATGCTTCTATTTCATTTGCGCCGCACGAACCTTTAATATACAATAAATCATCATTAGTATCACACAACTAGATTTTGTTTGCGACTTTTCTAGCATTAATATAGATTTGATATATCCCTCGGGAACAATTCTATTCTGTAACCCTCATAATTTGTATGCAAAATTTTATCGATTGATTCACTTTCGCATATATTTTTTTCGGTATGGCCTCTGTCTTTGCAGGCAATTACGCCAATGTCAAATAATATTAGTAAGGATATCAATGTTCAAATATTTGTTTTAATTAGTAACAACAAAAAACAAAACAAACACTATTCTTGTTTTACTTTATAATTCGATACTTTACATTAAAATTATCTCTATATCACACTCGAAATACAGAATTTAACGACCAGCTTTCGGGCCGCTTCGAGGGGGAGGCTCACGAACAAAGAGCTGAGCCCCCCCGGTCGTGTGCGAAGCGGACCCGCTTTCATGTCGGTGGGCTTGCACCCACCCGCCTTGGCCACGGCCTCTACAGCCTCTTGCTGAGATACCGTGTCGTCAATTCCGACGACTCTGATATCCGCAGAGCGCCGGTAGCCTGCCTCGGCGACGACAGCCGGATGCCGGTGGTGTCCTGAAGGGGCCTCGATAATGTGCAACGATGCACGAGCCAGCCGATGAAGGTGGTGGATTTTGAAGCGGAGGTCGGGGTGGTTGCAAGAAAACACCTTTGGTTCTAGTATAATGACCGCGTCCCCGAGCCAACAGAGCCACTACTATTGATGATTAATGAATAATACTGCGTGTTCGTACCACTCGATGTTATTGTAATGAGATGTGCAATCAAACTATGATGTTACTCTGATGACTTGTGCAATCGAACTACGATGTGTTCGCAATAAAATGTGCAAGCAGACTACGATGTCTTCTCAATAAAATATGCAAGCAGACTACGATGTATTCTCAATAAAATATGCAAGCAGACTACGATGTCTTCTCAATAAAATATGCAAGTAGACTACGATGTATTCTCAATAAAATATGCAAGTAGACTACGATGTATTCTCAATAAAATATGCAAGCAGACTACGATGTATTCTCGCACCTCCCTAAGGAGGCGTGCTTTCCCCTTTACAGGGGGGGGCTTACATTCGCGCCCCCCCATAACATGTTCTGCCGGAATTCCGGCATCCGCGCAAACGCTGCATTTCGGCTTCGCCGCTTTGCAGGTGTTTGCGCGGTGTCCCTCTTCCCCGCAACGGTAGCAGACCACTTCTCTCGCCACCTCCGACGGGCACATCGGCCGGGTGTGACCCAAGCCCATGCAACGGTAGCACCTTAATGGTCTACCCTCGAGCAGATGGACTCGGGCCGCACTCCAGCCGATTAGAAGGCGACCTGCCTCGACCAGCTTTCGGGCCGCTTCGAGGGGGAGGCTCACGAACAAAGAGCTGAGCCCCCCCGGTCGTGTGCGAAGCGGACCCGCTTTCATGTCGGTGGGCTTGCACCCACCCGCCTTGGCCACGGCCTCTACAGCCTCTTGCTGAGATACCGTGTCGTCAATTCCGACGACTCTGATATCCGCAGAGCGCCGGTAGCCTGCCTCGGCGACGACAGCCGGATGCCGGTGGTGTCCTGAAGGGGCCTCGATAATGTGCAACGATGCACGAGCCAGCCGATGAAGGTGGTGGATTTTGAAGCGGAGGTCGGGGTGGTTGCAAGAAAACACCTTTGGTTCTAGTATAATGACCGCGTCCCCGAGCCAACAGAGCCACTACTATTGATGATTAATGAATAATACTGCGTGTTCGTACCACTCGATGTTATTGTAATGAGATGTGCAATCAAACTATGATGTTACTCTGATGACTTGTGCAATCGAACTACGATGTGTTCGCAATAAAATGTGCAAGCAGACTACGATGTCTTCTCAATAAAATATGCAAGCAGACTACGATGTATTCTCAATAAAATATGCAAGCAGACTACGATGTATTCTCAATAAAATGTGCAAGCAGACTACGTTTAAAACTATGTGTAAGCTACTCATCGTGTGCGTCGCCAACAATATGTATATTTTCATAACTAGATCTGAATGCAATTATTAGTAAAGTAACATCAGCAGATTAAACCCAAAACTACCAAACAGATGGACTTGATGATGGCAATGAATAAAACTGTAAAATAATAATATTAAATAATGGCCAATTGACTAAGACTAACAAACCTTGTCCCTTATCTCCGCTTGATATGCTTATAACTGAATAAGGCGGTATATCCAGTTTCGGTCGAGGCGCAGCAACAGTCTGTATCTTGGAGTCGTAGAAAGCACGGTTGGGATAATCTGCAATCTCTCGATGCATTCGGTATTGTTGTTGCAACAGTATCACGGGTATATCTCCAGTCCAATGTTCCATACACGATGACAACCGGGAAAACAAACTCTCGCCAAGACCGTGTTTTTTAGCGCGCTATAATAAAAGTATATTATATATACCTCTATATTAACAGCGCTACGTCTCGTGACTCTCGTTTAATGTTTATTTTATTACTTAATCCGGCTCGAAGGACCACTGCCAAATTATGATACTATTTGAACTATATTTTGGATTTTGAAACAACGAGATCATGAACGTGCGGCCAAGACCCAACAACACTATTGTGCCAATAATTGTTCTGGCTAATTGAACTAACATAAATGTCGTGGAACCCTATGCTTTCCAGTAACGCTGTTATAGCTACTCATAAAATAGATCTGCACCATCTATTGCCGACTTTTAGAATTAAGTTTACATCTTAACACCAACCCTCTAATACGAAGCAAGCCTATAAGAGGCGTAGTGAAAAAAGAGCGGGGAACATCTCGCGGAAAACGTTGCATTGGACCGTTCACATCTCTAAACATTATATGTAAACTATGTTCAATAGTGTATTACAGTGTCAGAAGTTTAAAGTACTTTTATTATTGATACTGAACTGATTTTCAGTGACAGATCTATTAAATGACAAAGAGGACGTCTATCATCTGACTATCTATGATTGATGTCATACTTTTGAAACTGCCTCCTCAACGTTTCCCCCACATATTTTATAAATTTTTGAATTTTATTTTGCAAAGTGTATTAAATTATTTTTGTAATATACATACCTGTGAACATATATAGCCAGGCAGCTGCTGTGGATCGCCGATCAGCGTGAGCCGTTTTACACCTAGCGTTAATGGAATTAGTGTCTCGGGTTCAATAGCCTGTCCAGCTTCATCTATTATACATAAAGCTATACGTTCCTTTAATCTGCAAATAAATAAGACCAATTTCTTTTAACTTCAATAATTACGTTCGTGGTTGTTGCATGGTTTGAACATTTTGCAAAGTGTATTAAATTATTTTTGTAATATACATACCTGTGAACATATATACCCAGGCAGCTGCTGTGGATCGCCGATCAGCGTGAGCCGTTTTACACCTAGCGTTAATGGAATTAAGGTCTCGGGTTCAATAGCCTGTCCAGCTTCATCTATTATACATAAAGCTATACGTTCCTTTAGTCTGCAAATAAGACCAATTTCTTTTAACTTAAATAATTACGTTCGTGGTTGTTGCATGATTTGAACGATGGAATGTTAATATTTATTCATTTATATTGGCGACACTATCCCCTGACGGTGAAGTAAAAAAGGAGACCTGAACTCAATGTTATAACAAAAAAATCTGCAAATAAATAAGACCAATTTCTTTTAACTTCAATAATTACGTTCGTGGTTGTTGCATGGTTTGAACAATGGAATGTTAATATTTATTCATTTATATTGGCGACACTATCCCCTGACGGTGAAATAAAAAAGGAGACCTGAACTCAATGTTATAACAAAAAAAGCTGTAGACACGTCATAAGCGCTTCGATAACGCCTTGTTGACTAGGTAGCTTATTTTTGACGACTGCCCCGTCAATCCGCCCGTATCTAAGCAACATATAACTATTTCTTTTTAACCACCGATATTGAGAATATGCCATCTCACTCCCACATTATATCTAAGACAGTGTGACGTTACAATATTACTTTAGGTATGTGTGTGTTTTCGTGCCATTTGTTTTGTCAAAATATCATGTAGGTAACGTATCTACAGCTTTTTAGTTATAATATATATCATTGCCTGATTTTAAGATATATTTTATAGTACAGCCGTACGCGGGAAAATATTGTAAAGATAATAAAGGAGGCTGACGAAGTCGCGGGTATCAATCTATGATAAATAGATTAAAATAATTTTATTACAAAATTAATAATAAACACAACAGCCAAGTAATAAAGGTTTAGAAACACTTTCGACGTCTTTGACGATGCAAACGAAATGTCATCATAGACCAATTTTAATCATTCATATAACATTATGACTCTTACATTTTTGTATACCCTAGAAGTTCCTTTAATATGGTGTTCGGTCAATAGTAGTTATAATCATTTTTTTTTTTTTT
>MU159584.1:79735-112420 GCA_015888305.1 Antheraea pernyi | reverse complement strand
GACATAAAATAAAAACTAATTCTAATTAGGAACTATATAGATTAGATACATTTTTACAAGTACACCATCAAGTTATATTTTTAAGCAAGTGCCACTTGAATGATCCAAATGCAACAAAAAATATGTCGATGTTGTTATTTGTTCGAGATAATTAGTTTATATACTAACACTTTCATTTTATGATTTTGTGCACTGGCCAGAGTGGTGACTATAATATCTGCGCCTTCTATGATACGTCGTTCACTCTGAATTAAGTGATCAGGGCTTACCGTACCACCAGATCCCATGTTCCCCTCTAAATTGTTTCGCACCTATAATTGATAAAGAATATTATATTAATTAAAAGTCGATTAGTCTTCTTTGTTGGTGATATATTTATTTATTTAATATAAAAAAAACTTCGACATTAAAGTAATTATATAAAAAAAAGTGCGTGCGTACAAAGTACACATGTCAGAAGTGAAACTTCTTCGGCGAACTAATTTATAAGTTTTGTTTATATTTATACAAATCTAAAACTTTAGATTTCCGAGACTTGAAAAATAGATGAAAAATCTGCGTTTACTGCAAATGACGTCACTTCCGTTGCATACCTGCGTGACGTTACATCTGTAAAAAATGTATCCTATCTATCGTAAAAAATGTATCCTATCCATGCGCCTAAGGAAGTTACACTTCAAAAATAATTAAACTACGCCATTAAAGTAATTATATATAACATGCATTAATTTAAACTGTACAAAATAAGCCGAAAGAATAACTTTTATATGTTAATTGAAGCGGGTGCGAAAAAATAAACATCTATATTTTAAGAGTATAAAATGTATAGCACAAAGAATAAATAGCCATAAAGATGGCCGAAAACCTAACTGAGTATCGTGTAAAGGCTTTGAGTACCATTAAATATAAAATAATCTCAAGGTTTTCTACTCATCCTACGTCTTTCATGCTATCTGTTGCCTTTTTCTTGCACGTCTGAGCGAACTTGACCTGATAAGCGTAAGGCTCATATTATTTTATCACGCTTTTATTAGCTTCACCTGTATGTATGTATGTCCCTTTGAGCTCGATTTTGTCCTACTTTGAACGATCAGATTTAATTCAAACTTTGCACACCTGTCAAAGGTCGATGACAATGCAATAATCCGAAAAAAAAAGTTTAAAAAAAATTAACTAAAAAAAGAAAAATAAATAATAGTTTAAAAAAACACGCTTTCATAAAAAATCCAACTAAAAAACAGAAAATAAAATTTAATAAATTTGGATTAAGAATAGTGTAAATTATAAATAAAAGTATATATTTGTAAAACGTGACAAAAAAATGATAATGACCTCCAGATATAAGTGTTTTTATCATTTTTTTATTTTATTTTCTGTTATTTAGTTGGATTTTTTTATGAAAGCGTGTTTTTTTAACCTATTATTTATATTTCATTTTTTTTAAATTTAAATAAGTGATCGTACCCAAGCCGTCAACATTTGTAAGCAAAATCAATTGTTAAATATGGGAAATCTAAATACAGCATTTCATGTTTTACCACATTTTTTATACACATAAATGAAAATGATCATTGTAAAAATAGGATAAATGCAGGGTGGATGAAATGGCTAAAGGTGTCTGGGGAGTGGGGGATTGAGTACATCAGAGGAAGTTTGAAAATAACGCCAGTGACAGATAAGTTGAGGAGTAATAGGTTAACATGGTACGAACATATTATGTAGGAGAAGAGATGGATATCATGTAACTAGAAATTGCTTAAATATAGAGGTGGGTACGGATATAGGAGTAGAAGAAGACCGAAAAAGATATGAATAGATTGTGTAAAAAATTATGTGTATAAAAGGTGTAAATACTGACTGGAAAGTATGACATCTGACAGTGGAGAGTCAAAGAGGAAAACAATTTGTACCGACCATCTACTTAAGGTTTGGATAACGAAGATGATATGATAATATGATATACCAAACCGTTAACAATTGTACTTTAGCTTCGGTGCAGTATATTCCGCCTTAATATGTAAGGGTCGGGTATGGTTATTTTAATGATGTATTTATATTTTACTAGCTATTGCCTGCGGCTTCGCTAGCGTTCATGTAGTATATCAATATATAGACATATATATTCTATGTAATAATATTTATAAAAGTACCTCATAAACAAGACAAAACTAACTGATCATAGGGGGCAAACGAATAGGTGGGTCACCTGATATTAAGTGATCAACACCGTCCATAAATACTTGCAACACCAGGGGAGTCACAAATGCGGTGCCAGCCTGTGTTTGGGGGAGGAGGGAGTTGGGGAGGAGAGGTGGTCTTCTGGCGCTCTCACTGACCGAACGAAACGGAACAATGCAAGCACTGTTACTTCATGTCGGTTTTCTGTGAGAGGAAGAAGAGAGAGAACTTAGGAGCTCTCTCTATATAGTTGGAGAGTAGTTAAATAGGATTTTTGTGAAAAGTCTGTTGTGTAGATGTCAAGCCGTATCTTCATGGCGTTTTTTAAATTGTGGTTGATGACTAATTGTAAATAGACGATTAAATTTTTGTTTCTAAAAATTACTTACGAGCCCAATTCTTTTATTTATCTCTGTGATTCGAGTCTGGCAGTATGCAACTCGGACGGGATCCTTCGCATCCTGCGCCGCTGTTATCCACATGTTCACTTTTGCTTCCAAGTGGGATATCTTTAATAAGAGTAATTACATAGTAATTTTAATATAGAAACACATTTTTTCTTGTTTTCTGGTACTGTAAATTTTAACGAATATTTAAATCAAGCCCATTATACCTTTTTCTTTTCTAGGAACAAATCGCTGATAAGTTAGCGTTACTAAGTCTACACATTGAACAAGGTTCCGCAAATAATCTATCATAAGCATCTGTATTAAAAGAAAGTATGTATGAAGTGAAATTAAGAAGAAATTGATCGAAATTTATGCAGTAGTTGTTGTGTGATGCGCGTACAATGCCGACCTCCATCATTCTATTCAAACAGTTTTTTTAAATATTACAAATACGTATACAATCTGTATATAAATAGGCAGAGGTAAAAAAATTAATTGGTGAATAAACTTTTTAATGTCCCCACTAACAATGTTCTAAAAAATACATTAAATAACTTTTAACAAAAAGTACTTACTAATGTTGTTTAAAAAATGGATCTAAATCAATAATTTTCTTTTATCCTATTGTTTTAATTTAAATACCAAGCATTTTACATGACAACGCAGTGGAAGAATAAAGTGTTAAAAAATTTGTAAATAGTTCATATATATAATAATATTATGCCATAATAAAACTTGTAAAAAAATACCAGGTCTCGCAACTCAGTTAAATCCTTCTATCTTAAGTTATTACGTAATTAGATAACCTAACAACTAACCTGTATCGTATACATTAGATATATAGATACTAACAGTGTGTCAAATGAGGTTTATCATGAGCAACATATTTGGAACCTTAACCCACTATATAACTGCCTCAGTGCTCACTTACACTTTATAAAGAACTAATGAAACAATGATTTGAAGATGTTCTTATGATGATATAATACGCCCACATTATCAATAAGTTATATTATAAATAAAGGGGTCCCTTCTGTCTTCAAAATTACTATTAATAATTATAATATTGAATTGTATACAATGAATGAGCATCTTGAAATCTTGCATAAACATAACTCAAGTTATAAAAAGCAGTTTTTAATATTCGACAATTTAAATAGTGCTCATTGAACTCAATACAATATTCTTATATGTTACTATGGTTACTGAGCTATGTAAATGAAAGCTAGGTAAATAAAACAAAATGGCCACCAAAATGATCGAAAAGACAATATAATTCAAATTACATAAATATATACAGATATATGAATTTCAATTATATGCATTCTTGGAGTCCAATACAACGCAAATCTTATGCACATGTTTACAGTGAACAACATATTTTTGCTAAATTTCATCATGCGGATGAAGTCGCGAGTAACAGCTAGTCTAAAATAGAATAATCTAAATTACTTTCTATAAGGTCAGCTATCTGCCAGTGAAACTCTCGTGAAAATCTGTCAAACCGGTTTGGAGATAGCACTACGAGCAGAGCCACGGTTAACAGTTAGTCCAAATTAAAATAGACAAAATTACTTTTTATAACGTCTGCTATCTGCCGGTGAAAGTCCCGTAAAATCGGTCAAACCGTTTTGGAGATAACACTGCGGGCGATGCCGCGTTTTACTGCTAGGCTTAAAGTAGCCTAAGTAACCCGCTGTAATTTTTGCTATCTGCCAGTGAAATTACCGTCAAAATCGGTCTCGCCGCTTCGGAGATTACCCGGAACAAACAGACAGACAAACAATTATTTTTTTTAATCCATGTTTGTTATCTACTGACTTCTACCTATCTACTGTATACTTTATTACTCAATAATTAAAATGTTATTATTTTGATATTACATACATACATTTAATTTTTTATATATGTATAGAAGGTAGATTACGCACTTCTTCAGAGAGTACTGGCCGGTTAGCTTGTGATTGTAGTTGACAGCGCGTGTCGCGTAACGCCAGTTGATGTGAACTGACATCTAGCGCGCGCGGATGCATCGCCTCCGCACGACCGACGCGTACCATACGAAATCGCTCATCTGATTCATAAAATAATTATTTTACGTTAATTCTGCTATAGGCTATAAATCCCTTATTTCTCGACTTGATAACTGCTGTCCATGAACTAATAAGGAAACAGATTACAGAAGACGAACAGATTAAAAAAACATTTATATAAATATTGCAACTACATAAATACTGCAACTAATAATGACAGGACACATGTGTCAACGTGGGTGAAATAGGGGGCGAGGTACGCGCGCGGGCGAGCTTGCTCCCCTTTTACCTCACTACGTTCCTCTGATACCTTAATTTGTGTTCTGTGCGTCTACTTCAGAGCGGTTAAAATTTGACGCGGACTATATGTACCAACCTAAATTTAGATTGCCATAAACCTACCAACATCTCAATCATTTCCTATTCGGTTATGTGGAGTTCCTGGGTGTATCTTTGAAATTCAAAGCTCCACACTAATGACACTGACCCCTTGAAAATGTCCTCTTTCAATAACAAAAAACGGAATCGGTGTTTGAATGGCAAAGTAATAAAGTAACAAATATTTAAAAAAATACAACTGAATTAGGAACCTTATTCTATTTGTGAAGCGAAGAGAAATAGCAGATATAACATACCTGCTCAAAATTACTTCTAATATTGTAGATTGTTCCGAACTTCTGTCGAAAGTATTTATTAATGTTCCGACCAAACATCTACGTACAAACCCCCCTCTTTCGCTGCCCACTGTTTCCACAAATTACCGGCAGAATTCATATTTATGGCGAGCTAGTCATTCCTTCAACACTATGAGCGAGATAGGTGATTTTGACCTATTTAATACTAGTGTAAATAAAGCGACAACGTTTTTAACAAGGACGTTCTTTAATGATGGCGATTGCAAATAGTAATAGACTGTTTATATTCTTGAATTTCTTCTTTCTTTATTATAATGTTAACCTAATACCATATAATGCAAGTGATTGTATTCTGTTTTATATCAGCGAAGACTTATAAATGGCTTTATGTTTTTTCTAGTCTAATAACTATGTTTTGTGTATTATAGCTGTTAGTTTTCCTAATAAATAAATAAATAAATTTTAATTATATGTAAAATTTTATTGTTCAATAATGATTCGCTTAAATTAACAAATTCCACATACCTTTAGATAGATTTTGTCTGATATTCAACAATCGAATAACTAATTCGTCGACAGCGGCATTGCTAGTAGCGCATATTAATATCTTTCCTCTATTCTGTTGCTTTTTATTCTGGGCGTCATAAAAATATGACATTATTATAGCACAAATAACGCTGGATTTTCCTGTGGAAGTTTAAGGGATTGAAATCTATTTTCTCGTTTATTCGTTATTAAAATGTGAACATAAAGCCACTATACCTGTTCCCGGAGGTCCTTGTACCATGTTTATTGAAGGTCGATCACTTAGTGCAGCAGAAACAGAAGCGTTGACTGCTATTTTCTGACTGGGGTTTAACATAATTGTCCACTGCATATACAAAAAATATAAAACATTACGTGGAATGGTGATGCGTTTAGATACACTTGAAAGTTTATTTTAATTTATATAGATATGTAAGTGAAATAGGTAACATATTCCAAAATTTACTTTAATTAAAGTCTGTGTTCGACATATAATAGCATGGCATGCTCAATATATATTTATATCATAGGAGGCAAACGAACTGGTGGTTCACCTGATGTTAAGTGATCACCACAGTCCATATACACTTGCAACACCAGAAGAGTCGCAAGTGCGTTGCCAGTCTGTGTTTGAGGATGGGGATGGGGGAGGGTCACTTAGTGCAGCAGAAACAGAAGCGTTGACTGCTATTTTCTGACTGGGGTTTAACATAATTGTCCACTGCATATACAAAAAATATAAAACATTACGTGGAATGGTGATGCGTTTAGATACACTTGAAAGTTTATTTTAATTTATATAGATATGTAAGTGAAATAGGTAACATATTCCAAAATTTACTTTAATTAAAGTCTGTGTTCGACATATAATAGCATGGCATGCTCAATATATATTTATATCATAGGAGGCAAACGAACTGGTGGTTCACCTGATGTTAAGTGATCACCACAGTCCATATACACTTGCAACACCAGAAGAGTCGCAAGTGCGTTGCCAGTCTGTGTTTGAGGATGGGGGTGGGGGAGGGGGAGGGGGAGGGGAGGTGATCCTCCGGCGCTCTCACTGACCGAATTAAACGTAACAATGCAAGTACTGTTACTTCACGTCGGTTTTTTGTGGGTCGGGTGGTAGTACCCCGGGCGAGCCGACCCATTCATACTGAAACCAGTAATAGCTTCAGCGTGGCTCTACCACTACTTCAAAATAGACAATATAGACAGGGTGTTCCAACTTAGTACCCAGGAATAGTAACACATTCCTAGCATCAAGACTCATTCTAAGTTGTGTTATATGTGACTGCAGTGATAAATTGACATCAGGGAAAGTGCATACCTGTTTGCAACTTCATATCATTCAATAAAATAATGGTATGTATAGGTCTCTGATATTAATAACGTTTTTTGCCTACAACGTTTGATAGATCTACTTGAGATTTGGCACAACATAAGTAATTTTTCATGGACATTTTATTTTCTAATCACTAAAGAAAACAACAATTAATCATCAGTGATTGCTTATTATATATAACAGACTCACGCTTCTAAATAAGAAATTAATAATAGTCATTCCACTTCACCTGTAAATTGTTTTTCAGTAATGGATTCCTATCGATTCTCGGAAAATGTAAAGGTTTCGGGCAAAGTATGATATTGCTGAGAGGTGATCCATTCAAATATTCCATCGCTTCAAACAACATCAATTCTTTCTTTATGTAAACTAATGTTTTGCCCATTATAAGTTCCCCTGTTCTCAGTGATTGCATTTTCTCAGTAAAAGTTGCTTGAAGTGATATACTATAAAATGAGTTTTTATTCGCTGAGAACAAAATAAGGAACATTGAATTATTTCAATCAGTATTAAAACATAAATTATTACTTTCAATACTTTCACTTACTTGGTGGTGATGGAAGACATCTAACATTATTAACGTAGAAAAATCTTTGGTTTCTTAAATTTTCAGGACCAAACGTGACCAGTAAGATATCTCCTACTCTAGGTACATTTCGAGTGTCGGAGGATGGTGCAGACACTGAAATGTAAGATTATTCAGATATTAAATATTGTCCAGAAAATGTAATAAATAATTAATTATAAACCATGTAACCACATAGCTTAACTACATAATTTCTAGTTCCCGCAAAATAATTTTTATTACAAGTTATGACTGACTGGAGTGGAAGCCATCGCCAAAATCGTGCAAGTACACCCCTACGGATAGCGCACACCACCCGGTGTTAAATGATTTTTTACTGTAAACTAAAAGGGTGCGATGAAATTTCCTTTCAGAATAATAAAGATATTGTTTGATGCATGTTATCAAGAGAAAAAAAAACATTTAAGTAAGAATTCATTTAAATATCCATTTGTAAATGAAAAAGTTTGTTAACAATATAATAAAAGTAAATAAATAATATTTCCTTTAGAATATTGCATCAAAATATAAATATTAAACAATAAATCCTGAAAATGTAATTAAGATTTTTTTTTAAATGAAAAGGTCCTAAAGTATTCATTGTAAAAAAATATTAAAAAAATAATAATTTTAAAAACGTTTCAAGGTTTAATTATTATTACTAGAGATTACTCCTACCTCTCCATAAAATAATTATATTGAAATTCCATAACCAAGTGGGAAATGAGGATGTTCATTTGACGTGATCTTACGCATATTGCTTACTAGCTTCTGCCCGCGACTTCGTCCGCGTGGAATAGTTATTTGGGCAAACGCTACATGCAGCGGAAGTTTCCAAAATGAAAAAAAAAAACATTTTGAAACATTCATCATTGGTGCTCCACTTCTACCGGTCTTAGCGAGATGATGTAGCTATAAATATAGCCTTCCTTGATAAATGAGCTATATAACGCTGATATAATTTTTCTAATCGGACCAGTAGTTCCTGAGTTTAGCGCATTCAACCAATTTAGTTAAATATTACTTCTTCTCTCGTACTTAACTCGAGCCGTCATTAAAATTACAATAACCAATTATAGAGTGGACCCATTTTAATGAAACTAAGACTAAGTTACTACCGAGGATATGCTTTATGACTTTCTTGGTGAGGTGTTATTGTGAACCCAGTATTTTAGCAGTAATGCGTGTTCATACAAACAGACAGACATTTCTAAAAATGATTGAAATGTATTTTATCACTTATTCCTTGCAACTAATTTTTTCACGAAAATCAAAAAAGTGCAGACACATTACACTTACATTCTTATTATATGTATAGACAGGAGATTCTTGAATTTTTACTTTACATACGTTTCCTGATAACATATTATTCATCTAAACTGCATCTAAGTTAATAGGTTAATCAGTAAGATTTTCATTGTAATGATAATAACCTAGATTTATTCTAAGATAGTATATATTCTCTTCTTCTATTATTATATATTCAGATATATTCTCAGTATATCATGCCTTAGACAATGTTTATCTAGAGATTTTTTTCCATAATACTAACATTGTGTATGTAATCATGTTTTTATTTGTACATCTATATTGATAGCTGTCTTTTCTCTCTTTATTTATAGATTTTATAAGTGAAAATTTGTAATTAGCCTCTGTATGTTATTTATTTGTTATTTCATTAGTGTTAGCTGTAAGTTTTCCTAAATAAATAAAATAAAAAAATAATACTTACTGTTGACACTTATATTGAATAAGTCAAAACATTGTTCTGGAGGTGGAACTGGTGGTAATGATTCTATTCTTAATTCAATCGTATTATTTGGATTCCTCGTTTTCACATAGGCTACAGTTAGACATTCCCAGATTTCTATAAGTAGTAAATCACCAAAGCACCTAGGAACAAATGCATGATTTACATTAGCAGTAAAGGATATATAAAGAATTTTTTATAAATAATAAAGCTACACACTGTAGGTAATAATTGTGGTCTTCATATAAATGCAATTTAGCAGCTGGTGAAACACTGGAACCTAGAATTGGTGGTGGATCACTTATATTCATTTGTTCTTCTAACCAATGCGGATTCCATCTGAGAATTTTCATCAATGTTAATTTTTCTAAAGAAAATCTAGAAAATTGACTTTCAATATAGGTTTTTGCTAAACTGGTCTTATTCAACTTGTTTCCAGGTTCTATTTGGAAAACTTGTACTTGTGGCGGATCTTTGGAGAAACGAACTTGCTTTTTGGGATTACGACGTGGCATTGGCGCTACATTAGAAAAGGGTTTCCCTAAAATTGTTTTTTTACTTTGATTCAAATCATCAGTATCAACAATTGACTTATCATTTTTCACAAGAACTTTTGCCTTCTTTGTATTTATATTATCCATTTCCTTAGATTTGTATACAGATTCGGTAATAATTTTGTTATGTTTTTCGGAGTCATCTTTATTAGTATTCAAATCATCATGATTATTTATTTCCTTTATTGTCATTGTTAGTTTATTCTCATTTGTCTTATTTCTGTGTACTTCTTGAACATCTTCTTTGCTCTTGGTTAGTTTAACAATATGTATAACATTTGACAAAAATGCACCACGATTTAAGGATGTAATTTTAATATTAGTAATAGACTTATTAGAATGATTGGGAGGACTTTTACATGAGTTGTTTTCATTCAATTTTTTTTTATCAGCAATTTCTTTTAATTTTCTCTTCTTTGATTCCTTTTCAATAGATGAAATGGCTTTTTTTGCATGATTCTTACTTTTTGTTTTAGAACGCTTCGAGATACTGCCTTTTTTTATTGCTGAAACAAAAAAGAATAAAATGGTAAAGTAAACAATTGCAAATATAAAGGAAATTCTTAAACTAATTTCATAAATAAACTTACTTTCATTTACGACATTTTTACAAGATTTCCCTCGTTGTACCTGAGCTAATGGCTGTATCATTTGAGTTCTCTTTTTTGTATCTCCAGTTACTTCAAATGGACCTATCTCTGAGCGTTTTTTTAAACCTTCCGTATTAAAACTATCAAATTCATAGTTGGAATGAATATTTTCATAACATTGTGTAGAACCTGATTTATCGAGTGAATTTAAATCTTTTGTAAACTGTTTCGGTGTAGGTCTCACCAATGTCGATTCATTGGCCTTTGTTATATCAATTGATTCTTTTTTAACATCAAATTCCTTATGTGATGCAATAGGAGGAATAATGGGCAAATTATTATCTGTCATGTCCTCCTTATTTTCATGAATATTATTTTTTTCATAATCTACATAATCATCTAATTGACTATATGAACAATTCTCTTGTTCTACATTTGAAAATCTGGTATGTTGTGGAGTTTTAGTAAATGGTTTTCCTGGTGAATTTTGTGAAAGCCTAAGAATCCAATTATCTGACTCAGTGTCACTGTCACTATCAATTTGTATTGGCTCATCATCATATCCTAAATATTCTTGTTTTACATCAAAAGCTTCAAATTCTATATTTGAATTCGCTTGTTTTAATTGATCTTGTTGTCTTTGTTCAACATTGATCTCTGATTTGACATTGTTTAGAGCAACTGTTGTTTGGTAGCTACTTTGGATGTGTTCATTACTAATAGGTAATATATTTACAATATCATTATTTTGTTTGATTGGTCGGTTTGATTCAATATCACTTTCTAATTTAATTTTTTTTTTGGGGACTTTCGTTTCCACTTGGCAGTTACTTATTTTCTCGTTATCACTATCAGATAATATATTTATTACATCATCATCTGAAGTAACAATGCGATTGCAGTGGTGTTGAGCTTTCAATTCCTTTTTTATCTGTTGATTGGCAGTAGTACATTTTGAAGGCAGAGTGTTATTATTTAGTAAATTATTGTTATGTAGTAAAGAAACTTTCTCTTCTACATTATGATAAACATCATTTTCAGACTGAAACTGAAGTCTACTGTATATCGTTGGTGTATCAGTTATTTTTATTAATTTGAAAACAAACTTCTCCTTTTCATTAATTTCTGTGAGTTTCGCTCCAGTTGTCCAACCGAAACCAATTATATCCAAATGTTGCAAAACATAAGGTGTATTTGGAGGAATTCTCTTTGTGCCAACATATATACCATTTGAACTCTGAAAAAATAACAATGTATAACAATTTTTATTGTATTATTTATATTTATAGAGACACAAGTAAAAATATTTTTTTATTATAATTAGTATTCAGAACAAAATATATACTAGGGACAAGTAGCTGCTGTAATTTCTTTTTAATTCATGATCGTATAAAATGATATAGTAATAATGATAAGTTAACGCCCAAATGATACAAAATAATGATACATACTATGCGAATTTTTCTTTATAATTATACTGTGCATAATTGCTGTACAGCAGAGTGCAATGTATGTTTAGATTTTGTACAGTGTGAGTTTGGTTCCTTCTGTACAATTATTTATATAACATGCAGTGAAACTAACTTAGCATGACTTTCTATCAGTTCCTAATTCCCCAACGCAGGTCACAATATGCAACGGTTTATCTGTGAGGTTCACAGACTTTTTTCTCATAGACCCACTTTCAAAATTTAGCTGGTTCGGGTGGACCCACTGCAGCTACAATTCTACCATATTCCCAAAACTCGACAAAAAATGTGAAGATTTTATTTAACCATGGAAATTTGCGTTCATGTAAGGCATGTAAGTAAATGTCAAACAAGTTCATGCAAAATTGCAAGCAGAGACGCCACAAGTCGTATTTTGTCACTTTGCATGTCCGAACAAGCATTGTTGACGGCGGCGGCGGTGCTTTTCATGTCTCGATACATTGTACTGAATATAAAATATGTAAGTTTTTGAAAGTAACAGTGACTGAGTTTCTTAAAATATTATCTGCCTACATTGATAGGTGAAGTAAAGACAACATTTTAGTTCTTCATTATCGAAAGCAAATAACTTTTCTGGACCCTGCTTAGGAGATGTGGATCCCCATTTTTTTGTCACCCTAACGCAGACTCATGTTGAATTTGCCATGGGCCCCTGGAGGTCCACTGGGATCACTTTTGGAATTAATGGTGTTTATCTGAACCCTTGGCACTGATTAGGGAGTTTGGCATCGATAAGATCAACTCTCTTCTTCATTCTTCAAAGATTTGATGTAATGAGGAAGTCTGTGGCGAGCAAGTGCCTTTGTTGACTCTGCATATCTTGTTGTGGCAACTGTGCACCTTAATTCGGAAACCTTAACACGGAGATAATGTTTCTGTGCTATGTTAGTCCGTGATGTTCTGACTGAGACAAGTGGCATCTATTCTGACAATATTTAAAAAGTATTATGCATCGGCTGATATACTTGTAGCTGAACATATACCGTTGGAAGTTCGGGTGAAACTATTTCCACTGATAGCTACGAGTTACAGAAATCTGCTTGTATTCGTATGACTGCTAAACTTAATTACATCTGATTCTTCTATTTTCTGTGCTGCAGCAACTTTGTACCATTGACTTTTCAATGTCAGGGTCAGCTTTTTCAATCACGTTTTTGTTTACCTCCAGATTGTACATACAGGTAATAGGCAGCAGTTGAGTGTGTAATGTTACCATTACATTCTCGACACATGTGGATAATATACATGGTTCTTGGTAACTCCATGAGGCGAGGGCAGAAATCGTAGATGTTCAGGCTCTGTCTTAATGATATAATTGGTTGCTATAAAATTGGGAATCCCGAAACGAATCTTTAGGGTCCACATAATTCCCGAGAAGTTTATATAAGTTAAATGGTACTGGCTCCTTAGGAGTGCTGAGAATGCTCTTTCTTAATCACTCCATTTTCTCAACTGTTTCAATCTCATTTCCATTGCAAGCAGTTATGTGTTTTCGGGTTGAAGGTTCTGTTTGACTTTTAGTGTCATAGGGTCTGAAACTTCTAGCAATTTTGAGCTCATTCTTTGGATGGTAACAGTTCCTTAAAGAAGTCCAGGATCGCAGAGGTGATTAGCAATTGCTGCTGCATCGGCCAGATCGGTTGGGATGATATAAAGCCAGATGCAACCATGCATAAGTTGTCAATGGTGGAAGAGCAGCTACCAAAGACTAAGGTCAGGATCAAATGAGATCCTGTAAATGTGTCATGCGCATTAATAAGCACAACGTTTACTGGCAACCAGGTATACTGAACCTTGTTTTGAAGAGCATAAAGAATAATACATAAAAAAACCAGCTTTTCTAAAATTATTGTTCTTCTAATTTTGCTGGCTCTTTTACTAAGGTGTCGCAAAAGTCTTGTTACACTTTTTTTCAGTCTAACTCCCATCCACTCAAAGCATGTAACATATTACAATAATCACGTATAGAGTCGATGCAGTCAGGAATGGCAATAAATATTTCGTAGATACTGTCACTATTTATTTGGCCAGAACTTCACCTTACAATACTTGGTAGTTATTAAGTGCGTAGATATCACAGACGTCTTGCCTTTTATAGGCCGATCTATGTAAGTCAAAGCGATTACTATTTACACATAATTCCGCAAAATAATTTAAGTAACACAAAAATAATAAAGTATGAACAAATTAATGTTATTTAAGCTATATAACAATTTTATATAATTATCCTTATTTATGTATCTCGAATGTGTTTACTAATCTGTTTCGACATGTAGATCAGCGACATCTAGCCTTTCATGGCCGAACTATGAAGTCAAAGAATATACTACTTATTATTCATAATGATCAAACTAATGATTCAATTCTATATAATGATATTCTTGTTTGTCTTATTAAAATCTATATAATAATAATTATTCTTATTTATGTATCTTTATTATGGTGGTGCTAGTTTCAATGTGTCTCTTAATATGGTGGCGCTAGTATCAATGTGTATCTCTAATATGATGGCGCTAGTGTCGATGTATATTTATAATATGGTGGCACTAATATCAATGTTCCAGTCGTGTTGTAGTCTCGTCTCTTGAATGTGATGCAGCGGTACCGGAGGTGGGTGATAACAAACATGCAATAAGGAACTTCGTTCCAATATAACTTACATTTTTAACTAATCAGTCTGCTATATATAGCACAATGAAAATTTAACCAAAATCCATCAAGAATTTCTACATTATACATATTTCTAACTACAATTTTTTTACTTTTGTCCGTTATTCTGGAGAATCTCTTGTGTTTTATGGAACAAAAAGTATCCTAAATGTAACCCTGGAATATTAGTTATTACTGTGTCTAGTTTCATCAAAATTAGTTCAGTACTTTCAGAGTGATAAGTGTTCACGGGGACAGACCAACAAAAATTGTAAAAGGATTATTTTTGGCTTCTATATTGATAACAAAGTCTACCTGAATTATAATTTTCCAAAAATATTTAATGTACAGATTTGGCCTTGTTACAGTTTACAGTTATTATATCAATAAAGTCTGCACATGGATTCTTAAAAAAATAATATCTTATTTGTAATTTATATATATTATATGGATTTCATTCTTCTCTTCACAGATTCAGCTGTGAACACAAGCCACTTGGTATTTGTACAAAAATATTTGCAAGGTTGAATCACGTTATATTATTTAACAATCCATATACTTATTGGATGATGAATAGTTGAATAAAAAACAAAATCAAAGGCGGCCTACAACGAGATTTTTAATAATTATAACGAATATTGTTCTTATTAGGTTTTAAATTATTAAGCATTGTAGTATAGAGCACTTTATCCAGGAATAAATGTAATACATATTCTACTACAATCGTTTTTATATAATACTTACATAGCTAATAAGTATTCATAAAATATATAGATATTTGAGAGATCAAATATTCAAAATTATAACGTTATTGCGACAGAAAGCACATGCGGTATTTTAATCCATTGATTACCTTTAGGTCTGTTATTAGAACTTCGTCCGTTTGAATATCGACTTTACAGTGATTTCTAGATATCACAATACTGGACAGAGTTAGTGTATTGTCCGGTCCTCTTCCAATAGTTATTTTATCTCCTTCAGAGAATGTAAACTCTTCATCTCCTGATATTTGTCTAGTAAATTTCCATGTAACCATTTTCAGGCGTGACAGCCAAGTTATTGTGGCATTTAAATTATACCTGTTACAAATGAATAATAAAACAAATTAAGATTACATATGTAGAGTTTTTAAACACCGACAAAATAACGAAAAGACATAACAACAATGATGAATTTAACCACAGACTGCTAAGAAGATCTTACTGACGTTACGTATAGACACACAATAGTTTTTTTAGCCTTGAAGTCACAGAATAATGGATTGTCATCTTTTAAGCCTAAAGTCGACAACAAATAAAGAAAAATCGCTGTAATAAAATTCTTGTCACGACTACTTTAGATTATGGCTATATATAATCAAAGTTCTTGACAAAAGTTCATTGTTGGACTTCGGTTATGCATGTGTATGCTGTGGTCAAGTCAAGTACAAATGTCGGGATAAATGCGCATAAATGAGATGTTTGTGTAACATGAGCAAAGAAGCTAATGTAGCTTACATTACAACAATAATTGTAAGTAAGCTTTAGATATATTAGTTTAGTTTTACGATATTTTGAGTTTCTCTTAGTAACAAAAATGTATAATTTAAAATATCGAAAACACAAAAAAAAATTACAAATGTTTCGGTAGCTAAAATAAGGCCACATAATTACTAAATATAAAAAAGTAAACCGGATATTTTAATCTTCGTTAAAAATATTAAGTTAACTTTAATATTGTAGGACGTGTATTGTACATAAAATAAATCTGTCTGTTAGTTGTGTATCGCTAAAACGTTATATAACTATAATCTATAAATAATATAAAACAACATCACTTTTCATATGTATCTGTGTGTTAACTTTATTCTTCTAAAAGTATGCAACTGATTTTTGATACAGTTTTTACTATAATTAAGAGAATTTATTCCTAAAATTGTAACTATACAATACATGTATATTTATATCAAGTAGGGAAACTTCGATGTATTCTTATACAGTTGTAAGGAGTTTTTCGGGCACTTATGTTGATAACACTGGCTAAATCAATCTGTACCTATAGTCCGCGTCATAGTTTTTGGCGCTCTCGATATAGCTTTAAGTTCAGTCTTGCGAATAGTACAGTCAAAAGGTTAATACAAAACAGATTTAAAATAATATTATAGGAATTTAACATTTACATTTATTAACGTTTAAATTGTCTCGATATGATATGTACATTATATTAGGTTTTAATGAATTATGATTTAAGTAGATAATTGCCTATTACATTAAGTAATAAGAATGTAGCAGTATAACGACCACCACCACCAGTTAATCAATACTGGCAATATATTGTTAATGCACTGTGATTTATTCTAATTTTTTGAAGTTAGGGTAGATTAAACTATTCATAACTTCTAAGAATTCCACATGTTTATTCACATAAGCACTGATAGAAGTCACTAAATAAGCACTAAATAATAATTTTAGAAAATGTGGCGTCCTTCGATTAAATTTCTACCTTGATTTGATTCTTGATTTAAATCAGACCTAAATTAGTATCACGATAATTAAAAGCGGATTTGTCAAATTGTAATAGACTTACTCTAGATTTAAGTATCATGTGGAACCTTTTCTGTTATTCTTTAAAACCGGAAATACATCTTATGTGCAGTCGACATAGAATAGTAAAGTTGCTATTTAAAATTAATAACAATGTAATTAAAACAAATTGGTATTGCACAATGTTATTAGTATTACTTTATAATTACTAGAATACTTGTCGATCTAAAATGGGTTTTAAAGCAATTAAGGATTTGTAAACTACTTTGGTTGTTACAACTGTGATTTATTTAAGATAATTAATGACAACGCAATTAATTCAATGTACGATGTTAAAACCATTATTTATTTATAATTAGAATTATTAGCGAACATAAAGTTTAACTATATACAAAATTATATATTAAGTACTTCGTTAAACTAAAACTTCCATCACTTGGGTTGTCGGCAGGTGAAGGAAGGCGATTCTTTTATAAGTGCTTGCACGAGGTTGTGTAAGATTCATTATTGTTTCTGAGATCGTGAAATCTATCAATATTGTCGCTAAGTGATAATTATTGTCTCTGAGATGATTGTAAAATGAGTAATAAAAAGAACAAGAATTGAAGAAGTCGTCATTTCATTTTATAGTGTTTATAGTTAGTCGTGAAAATACATACAAATGGAGGGCAATGCCATCCGTGTGCTTTCCCTATCTACATATACTTTGTAAAAATGCGTACCTTCAGAAAAGCTCCAGATGATATATGTCCATCTCTTAAATATAAGTCGGAGGAATCATTTTTTATCTTTTATTTTACATATTATTCCAAAGTAATTGGTTATTTACGACGCTAGTTTAATTAATATATTATAAACAATTATCTAATTAAATACGTTAAGTACGTCGCGTAACTATATAGATCAAAACTACTGCCCATTACAGCATATAATTTCAATAAATATTGTTAGCACCCACCTCCGGTGCCGCTGCATCACATTCAAGAGACGAGACTACAACACGACCGGAACATAGATATTAGCGCCACCATATTATAAATATACATCGACACTAGCGCCAACATTTTAGAGATACACATTAACACTAGCGCCACCATATTAAAGATACATAAATAAGAATTGTTAATATTATATAGATTTTAATAAGACTTAAATAAGAATGGATATCATTATATAGAATTGAATCATTAGTTTGATCATTATTAATAATAGTACATTCTTTGACTTCATAGTTCGGCCATGATAGGCAAGATGTCGCTGATCTACATGTCGAAACAGATTAGGAAACATATTAGAGATACATAAATAAGGATAATTATATAAAATTGTTGTATAGCTTAAATAACATTAATTTGTTCATACTTTATTATTTTTGTGTTACTTAAATTATTTTGCGGAATTATGTATAAATAGTAATCGCTTTGACTTATATAGATGGGCCTTTAAAAGGCAAGATGGCAGTGATATCTAGGCACTTTTTATGTATTGTAAGGCGAAGCTCTGGCCAAATAAATAGTGACAGTATCTACGAAGTATTTATTGCCATTCCCGACTGCATCGACTCTATACGTGATTAGTGTAACAATTGTTTAGACACTTATGACACCACATAAATTGCACAACACATTGCACACTTACGATGCTGGGGTGGGTCGCTAGTTTAGCATATTTTATAGAGCCGAAATACACGTGTACCCTCAAGTAGGTACGTTTATTATAGTGACAAAAGTTCAGAAGTAATTGGTAATGAGGCATTTTCCGTGAGTATCTAATTTGTTATGTTGTGGTTTATATTTTTCTTCGATCAACAATAACTAGATATCGGGTTGGCGCGAAAAATACGTCTCGGTAAATAACAGCTCACTTGAAATGTGAGCTTTTATTTTGTTTAGTTTGTTTGAAACACAGCCAATGTAAACACGATTCACAATGCCGCAGTGTATTCAAAAGATGCAAAAATAATACCCGAAAAAGCAATTTAACGGCCGGAGTATCTTACTTTCGTTAAATACATGTTGAATAAGTTATATTTTAAGCTTTAAACTAACAAATAATATCAAATAGTGAACAAAATTACCGATTTTAAGCCTGTGGTACAAATGTTTGGCCAAGGCTCGCCGACCACGCACAAACACGCACAATAACGGAAAAAAGTACTTTATTCATTGCGTGTTAAGGTTGAATTCACACTAAATGTTGTTTATGTTGTCTTTTCATTTGTAAGTGACGGCTGGAGTAATTTATTGCTTTGCTCGTTTTATCGTAAGTATTAGATAATATTTTCAACATTTGTGACTTTATTACTAGGTGTCATGGTTATAATTAGGTTGAACTTAAAACTGTTTTGCTTCCTTTCTTAGTAAACAAATAGCTACACATGAGTATATATTTACGTGGACAGGATTTAGCTTCGATTTTGTATGTTACCCTTTATCTAGTTATTGTTGATCGAAGATATTTTAGAAGTGAAAAAAATCTTTAGCCGCGTTGAGCGATTTTTGGTACGAGAAAAACTTTTAGGTTGGCGTCACCGGTCACCTATACATACCCGTGACGTATTGTCACATACTACTAAGAGTATCGTATCGTACTTGCGTCAGACTAGCGACGCGTAGTGTAGCGGCCTGTGTACTATTGATATTTTGTATGGAGTTTGTGCAGCCCATCATATGTTTGATTAATTAATGTACTGTATAAAATTTATATAATTATTATTGCTCGGAGTGTCAATACAAGTGAAAACCAGACTAATGTTAATAATTCCAATTTACAAGTTATGAAATTTAAATAATTTAGACAATAATTGATTTAAGAATTAAAAAAAGAACATAGTTATTCCATTGTTTTGAGTTTTCACTTCTGTTGGCAGTCCTTATGAGGGCCTCGACTTATGTATTGTAATGTTTAAGTGTTACACGATATATTTCTTTTCAAGTAAAACTTCTTTAAGCACGGCTTGGAGGTAACTGGACGAAAATGCAACGGAAGTCCGTTACGGCAACATAGTGTTGTTTCTGTACCATCCGGTTTTAAATATTTCTGATTTTGTTAATAAATGGGGTGTATGGGGTGTCAAATAACATCTAAGACTTGAGACACCCAAGCCAACCTCACCTGCACGTAGTGCACCCTGCTGAATAACGAACGAGGCAATGGCGAAAGCGGGGTGGTAGGGTTTTAGGGGTGTATGGGGTGTCAAATAACATCTAAGACTTGAGACACCCAAGCCAACCTCACCTGCACGTGGTGCACCCTGCTGAATAACGAACGAGGCAATGGCGAAAGCGGGGTGGTAGGGTTTTACAGCCTGACTGGGTCGCAACCACCATGTATATGGCGAAAAAGCCCGTCATAGTGATTCGCTTTTGCGAGTCGCGTTTCGGGATCAGCCTGTGCATATCCAGCTTTTCGCAGGCCGGCATAACAGCGGCGACCGGCGATGGATAGTATATCACTCGGTGGTCGCCGTTGTTTTTGGATTGTTCTGTCCTTACCATCAGGCACAGTGCAGTCATTTTGCCGTGCTACTATAAAGAAAAAAAAAAAAAAAGCTTATAAGCAAATCAATCAAATTTTTTTGAAAAAGATAATTTTAATAAAAAATATTCAATTGGATAATAATAAGTCATACAATAGAATTAATTATACATATATGGGCTCACAACCGTGCTGCCATCTGGTTTCCATGTAAGGAAGTAACAAATTAAATCATAGCTTCATTATATGTAGTGCCATCTATCAGCTAATTCGGAACTTAAATAAGACAAGAAATATCACTAGCAAAGTAACGAATTAAATTAAAATAGAAGTTTTGGTTATGTATACGTCAAAGAAGTTTTAGCTCAATCGCGTGTGACAGTGACACGCGCTAATTTTTTTTTGTATAACAATTACATTGCATCCGATTTCAACAGCTGTGTTATATTAAAAAAAGAAAATGTTTGAAAAATTCTACGGCAAAAGGGAAAAAATTGATTAAAAAAATCTCTATATGAAACGTGAGTGAGATAGAAGATAGTAGTGAGATTATCAAATATATTGACAGAACTAACGATAACAGGAAGATTTGGTCTCATTTTATTCATTATACGTCATCTACGTAAGCGATGCTGGAGCGGGTAGGTAGTTGTTAAAATATATTGATTAACAACAAATGTTATTATTTTTAGTAGGAACATAGATCTGTAAAGAATGTTTTTATTTTAAACCAGCTGTGCCTGCGACTCTATCTGCGTGGAACCTAATGCAAAAAAACAGTAAGTAATAAAATCATCTGCATATATTAAGTCCTTTACTTATATATATTTCTCTCGTACTTAAGTCGCGTCGTCACTACAATTACAATAACTTTTGTTAAGTAAATCGATTTTAATGAACCCAAGAGTAAATGTTACTCGAGGATATGCTTTATGATTTTATAGTGAACGCAGTACTTTAGCAGTGATGCATGTTCAAACAAACAGACAGACATTCCTAAAAATTATAGAAGATGTATTTTATTACTTATTCCAAGACATCTGCAACGATTTTTTTTCACAAAAATCTAATAAGTACAGACACGTTAGATATACATTCTTATTATATGTATAGATAGGCTAAAAACACGCTATATATATATACGCATATTCTATATATCTATAAATGTATTATGTATAGTAAAATTCATAAATTAGCCCTCATCGTAGGCAGCCCTCATCCATTAAGGATTCGGAAACTTATCTTTTTTTCAACAATCTTGATTAACTTAGTAACCAAAATTACTATACAAATAGCTTCTGCCCGCGACTTCGTCCGTGGAATAGTTACTTAGGGCTAAAGCTAACACGCAGCGAATTCTGTCGAAAGAAAAAAAACATTTTGAAACGATCTTCCTTTGTGCTCCGCTCCTATTGGTCTTAGGATGATGATATGCATATAGCCTTCCTAGATAAATGAGCTATCTAACACTGAAACAATTTTTCAAATCGGACCCGTAGTTCCTGAGATTAGTGCATTCAACCAAATACATTCTTCAGGTCTATAATATTAAATATAGATTAAAATATAATGCAAGAATATTCTCAAAGGTATATTTAGGTAAATGTGATAACGTGAGCTGATATTGTAAGGATAAAATACCATGTAAATCGGTATGTGTTAAATAATAAACTATTAAAACAGTTCGGTTAAGATGTTATTGTACGTAGTCTACTTAAAATTTCTATTTCCATGCACTTTTTGTTAATCAATACATTTATAGTTCATAGATTTTAATTAAAACAAAATGTAGGTCATAAGAATACGAACCAACAAACCATAAATTGAAACATAATATCGATGACACTCACGCAATCGACTTACGTAACTGTTGAAAAATAATTTTGTAGCTATTTCACATTACATATAATTCCTCAGTATATTTTAGTATAATGCAGTGTCTGCAAAACCAGATTACAATATTAATATACTCGTAAAAAGTAGACGTCGCAAAATATATATTCGAAACTTGAATATCTATTTCACGTTACAGTATCAATAGCCATTTAAAAAATAATAATAGAATTGGTAATAATAAGTAGTGGTTTAATGCAAACAAGGTCTTGGTTCAACCTAAAATATTGCATTTTATTCGAATCAAAAGAAAACGTAGCAATAGCGCAGATGTTCATGACGATGCAATATTTGAAAATCTATGATATTCTAAAGAATGGGCGTCGAAATGAGCTCAATAAATATAGTAACATTTTCTATTGCCTGTGTAATTATATATAAACGTTATTCAACAAGTACGAAAATGTTAAGTGTTATAAAAAAACTGCATGTGTATTTTATCGTATAACGGCTCTGCGCAGAGAATGGCTGGGCGGGCGGCCGCGGTCGGGGTGGGCGGCGAACGGGCACAAATAGCGACATCGCGCGTTGTGCGGCGAGCCCGCGCGACCAGTTTGCGTCCGCGCGTTCTGGTGCCCGCTGTTCCTTGTTAGAGCCTTTTCGTAGCCCTATCGGCTCAGCCTCGGAATGCGCGCGAACCTGCCCATCGGTCGATCTTGAACTCGTTTCATTTTGGGCTGTTTTTCGTGCTGTGTTCACTGATATCGTAAGATTTGTGCAAGTGTGAATATTGATCAGATCATTCAGTCTTCATAAGATGCGCCAGTTAATAGATTAAGTTGCACGTGTTCCCAGGATCAATAGAAGAAATTATTCTCCTATCGCAACAAGGTCGTACAAAAAGGTAAACATTGACCAGTTTCATTCATAATTCAGTGTCGATGCGGTGACAGTGGGCGTAAATTATTTGTAAAACTACACGGATCGCATGTCATGGAAGTAATACCTTTTTAATTAAAACTTAATACTTCAGGCGAGAATTATAAATTACGATACACTGAGTAGTTCTAATCTTTTCATGTTACTGATATATTTTTTATTCTTAACATGCGTAGTAGATATATAATATTCATTTAGTCAGTGACCCATTTTTGCAATTTCGACATTCGCTAACTCAACAACAGTTGGCAATAAATAGGTGGGACAATTTATTTTTTACAATATCTTTGAAGATATTTCGGGAACACGAAAGGATGCGTGTCATAAGTTTAGCTCAGCGAAGAGTTTATATCTCAGATTATTCAAAAGTGATATTACTAGTGACTATGTTAATAATTTTGAATGATTTTTGTTAACAAATATCAATTATAAAATTACAATCTTAAGTTCAATATTTTGTTACGTCTTGCAATCTATTTGGTAAATTTATTTATATTCGTTAATGTTTCCCAAAGGTTAATGTTTATTTTAAAGAATGTTTAAAATTTGCACCGTATATCATTAGGTTGTAATATTTAACCGTTAATATACTTATGATAAAAATATATATAATTGTATTAACCTAGATATTAAAAGAAGAAACATATACGTCAACTTATTTTCAAAAGAAAAAGCTTATCATACTTTAAGTGCATTGTCATTTTTTAATTTATAATTACAGCAAATTGTCTGTCGAACTATATAATAATAAATATAATATTGCTATTCGTTGTCCAGTCTATGCACGTACCTACATTACGAAAATTACCTTTTCGTAACTTCGGAATAGCACGACTTGTGTATTTTTAAATAAATAAAAAAAAAGTATACACATGTAATTAATATGGATATATGTATAATTGTCATTAGGTAAATATAAGATTCTTTTTGATTTTATGGCAAACAATTATAACTTGAAATAATAATATTTATTTTTGATAAATATATACCTGATGATAGATAGTGTTTGGTCTTTGGGCTACAAACATTTTACAGTTTTACATACGTACATTGATTAAACGTGTATATCTATATAAATAAAGTTTTAGTGATCTGCCGTTTAAGCCACATCAATGGATAACTACTGAACAGATTTCGATTTTTTTTATTACTTCTAAGACACTTCGTTCTTATTTATTATTATGAGTAATTTGCGTTCACTTCTTGTCGTGAAGAAGCGGGGTAAGCGGTGTAATGCTTACTTATGTTTTTCCTTTGTACATAAAATATATTGTTAACATAAAAAAACGACGAAGAAACGGGTCAGTTAGTTAACTATTTAGTAATAATAGGCGGATTTCAAATTGTAATACTTCAGAAAGTGATACATTGTGTAACTTGGAACTAATTTACTATAGTTGGTGATATGGTTGTACGGTGCTGTTTAACAAATGTAGCCTACGTTCGACGTAGTACGAGTATACTCGCACCCTTTGTTTGCATGATAGTTGCGTGCAGGGTGTTTATCTACCTACTCATTATAGGTCGTCCATTCATTGTACTTGTAAAACTAAACGAACATTGATCGTTGTTAACATATATCTATATATTAATACGTGAAGCCTAAACTTTGTATCCCTTTTTAACGGAATTGGGCGAACGGATGAACGTGAAATTTGGCATTATATATAAAATGCATTAGAAGTACATTAAATTAATTAAAATTTGCATTACTCACACTAATGCTTCAATTTTACACAACATATACACACATGTAAATAAAAAAGACATTTTGACATCTGTCAATAAAGGACTTCAAAAAAGGTTGTGAAGGAGGTTGCTATGCTCGACAGTATGTATTATTTTACTCTTACATTCCAATTACCCTTTTTCATTCTACATTCAACAATGAAATTAACCCTAATAAAATTCAAACTTAAAAAAATCAATGAACTATGGTCGAATGTCGACTACTGGGCGCCCACTACTAAGAAAAATTAGTTCAGTAAAAGAATTAGAATGAATAATGTAAATTCTTATAGCGAAGCTATAATATTTTATTTTATATCTATACTAGCTGACCCGCGCAACTTTGTCTGCGCCAAATCAGTTATTACCGGTTCCCATTTTATCTTCACATACGAACAATCTTAAAAAACCTAGAACCCGATGGTAGCGACACCAACCGGGTCCAATTGTGATTCCAAACTATCCTATATATATTGGCAACAAATGTCTTCAGGTATCTCTTGGTTTGTCCCTTGGCCTCACCTCCGCGCCCCATTTATTATCTTCACAACAACACAATAATTTTACCGGCTTATACTTTTTATTTTCCATTATCTTCTAACTAACTTCATCCATTAACATGCTGTAAACTGTAAACTTTATCTCCATGAAATTCCCAATTTTGTATGTAGCTATTTGTTTTAATAATAATTTGTAAAGTAAACATAAAACCTATGTCTAATAACTTTAGTAATTTGTAATTGTAACATTTATTTTCTTTTTCAAATAAAAACAATCTTTTTTAACTGTCTCTTCTTTTGTTTACTTAGAATAAATACAATACAATATACAATTATTTAAAAGAAACATTACAATAAGATTGGGAGTGTGCGATAAATTTAACTTTTATATTTAATCGCAATGATATATTTTACGCAACAATGTATAATAAAAATGTTGGATGGTGCGTGCAAAACGTTAATACTAATTAGAGTTAAATAGTTCGTCTTTATAATATTAGTTATGTGGCAACTATTTTAGGCCAATTGTTTCGACAATGAACTTGCAAAAAACACTTTCTAGAGATAAAAACATCTATACATATAATAAGAATGTTAATCTAACGTGTTTGTACGTTTTAGTTTTTTGTGAAAAAAAAATTGTTGCGTCTTCGAATCGCATAAGTAATAAAATTCACTTCAATCATTTTTAGAAATGTCTGTCTGCTTGTCTGTTTGTTTGAACACGCATCACTGCTAAAGTACTACCTATGTTCAAGAGAAAATCTCGCCAAGAAAATCATAAAGCATAGTCTCGAGTAGATAATTTTTTTAACTTAATACATTCAGATGATTTTATTAATCATTGTTTTTCTACATTAGATTCCACGCAGACGGAGTCGCGGGCACAGCTAGTAAGACTTAGAGTAGTTATATAAAATAGTTATGTTTAATTTTTTTTATAAAGAAATGACTAACCAACAACAAGTGAAATGCTGATTCTAGACCCGACAAAATTGATGTTATGCAACAGTCAGTGATGAATGTATCTTGAATAAATGTGAGAGGAAAAGTCTTGTAAGGTGAAATTACTATCAGCAGGATCCCGGTGCCTTCCGTGCTGTATAATATACTATTAGAACCTGACACAGAGTCATTCCATCTTACGACTGGTTTGCTAACTACCTTTCTGTGTATCGATTCCGTGAAGGCTTCATGCTACGGAGCATTAATGGCATGGAGATACAGATTTAGCCAAGAATTGAGAGAGATTTATTATATCTTTTTATTCATGTCCACATGTAGCACGGTGTAAGACCCTTTTTCCAGAATTATTTAATTTATCAAAATGTTATTGCTTAATTACACGCTCCAATAATATTAATGGTCTCATAATAATAATAATTACGGCATTATTTTCCTGTTTTATGTTATAGTTTAAAATTCTTAATGGAAAAGTGTAGTAATGTCTAGTTTATATCTTTCCCATCCTTAAAAGCTCTATATTAGTTCTAAAACCAATTTCAAATTATAACTATATAGCTGTACTCTTTTGCAATTTCCCTCGCTTTATAGTTCTGTTCCGTCCCTTAGGGTAGTAAGCATGTAGAAATTTCTTCAATAAACCAGATATGTGACGTAAAAATATTTTTTTCAAATCTGGCTGGTAGTTCTTGCGAAGCTTTTAATTCTCTATATTAATTGTGATAGTATTAATATGACCATATATAACATTTTAAGATCAGTTTTTCCACAAAGGTTTTACTTAATTTATTTGGACAAAGAAAAAATGCTTAAATCGGTAACAAATGCCTTGACCTAGATTTTACGGAAGCAAGATGTCGCGACCGACTAAAGAAGGGTTGGCACGACGTCATTAAGAAGGGTTAGGTATCTAATGGCCTTTCCCCTGAGAATGATAAGATTGTGGACACGAAAATGTTAACAGGTATTGGATTGTAATCCTGTCATATGAATTAACTGTAAGAGAATATATTTAAGCCGAAGGAGATCTAATATGTTCCAGCTTCATATGTAGTTGAACATGCGAAAATGAGATTTTCATATATCAAACTGGACTTCATTTACCTATTTTATTATATTTATGGTTTAACACAAAATAACACAAAAACATTTAACAAAATAAGAGGTGAAATGTAACCTTTTTTGTGTAATAAAATTTGGAACACTCTTATTTGGCTGTACATAAAATATGGTAGTAGCCTATTCGACAATAGCAATAATGAATAACAGATTGCTATCATACAAAAACTTGGCATTGAGTCAGAATCGTCATTCCTAATATTAATAGTAACAAGTAAAAGTCAATATAAACAGACAGTCATTTGTACTGGCTGTTTAAAGGTAATGGGTGTCATCCAATTATTTTGCAGAATAGTTCTCATATTGCTGCATTGTCACGTTGTACGGTAATGCTTATACGCTGACTGAGATAATGACCAGTCTTTGGATCGCGAGATGGTAGAGTGTAGGTGGTAGAGCCACGCTGAAGCTACTACTGGTTTCAGCATGACTGGGTCGGCTCGCCCGGGGTAGTACCACCCTCTCACAGAAAACCGACGTGAAGTAACAGTGCTTGCATTGTTGCGTTTCGTTCGGTCAGTGAGAGCGCCGGATACCCAACTCCCTTCCCCCTCCTCACTTCCCCACTCCTCCTTCTTCCAAACACAGGCTGGCAACGCACTTGCAACTCTTCTGGTGTTGCAAGGTCTATGGACGGTGGTGATCACTTAACATCTGGTGACACACCTGTTCGTTTGCCATCTATGATGTAAAAAAAAAATGCATTGAACAGAAAGTTTACGAGTTCTTTGAAAAAAAAATTGTGTACTCGCATTCCACAGTCCCAGAGTTTCAATTCCTAGCAGAGCAGATAGGTACGTTCCATAATACCAAGACTGGTGGCATACTTCACGCGCCATACCTACGCTTTCCTATTAACTGGAGTACTGACGTTGTCGAAAGTTCGACGTAAAACGTCATTCAGATTGACGTGACGTTAGATACGATCCATGTTGTTAGAGCATACTATATTTGACCATGTCAGCGTAATGCCAAGCGATGTGGATGACCCTTTTTTTTATTTACGTGGGGAAATCCTTTATGGATACGCCACCCTCTCGGGGGAGAGAGTGGGTTATGTCCGACTCGCACGGACTAAAACCCCACGGTGTACCATCCGCCGCATGGTAGGGGCGACCAGGGATCGAACCTGCTGTCTTCCTGAGAAACCGTCCCTGCGGCAGCCTGACGAGTGAACGCCAGGCTTCGTCCTACTATAGAGAGACTACGGGATACACAATCAGTCGTCTCCCCTCGTCAGCCTCACCTGTGCAATGAGGAGATGGATCCCCCGACCCATCTCTTCAGGTTCGGCTCGGATGTGGATGACCCCTGACATCCGTAATTGCAAGTAGATGGAAAACTTGACGAAAATATTGTTAAACGTTGTTCTAATATTCGAAGACGATAATGCCGTAAACTATAGACTCCTGATCCTGTGCGGCAATAAGATGAGCATGCTCTGTAATAGTAGCTGATGTATTAGCCATTCTAGTATTACAGATCGTTACGTTCAATAATATCAAGGAGCACAAAATAACAGAACAGTAATTTTTTGGTCTGATTAAATTCCAAGCGTCACTAGCTTCATTTACACTTTACTAAACCTAAACGTAAACTTTCAGTACCATACACTACATATAAGATATCTATTGGTTTTTGTACAAAATCAGATGCCCGGCGAACTTCGTTTCACCTTAATTTTTTTTTCTTAGCCTACCTTTTTAGTAGACACATAACAGCATATGGGACACTTTGCTATGCTATGACTGTTCTCTTTTCCGGAATACAAACTGAGAAAGCAAAACTAAGCGATAAAGCAGACTGCAGTAAAATGGTAAAATTACATACGCCAACTCAAAATTTCAAAAAAAAACATCGTAATTACGGATGTGTTTTAGTTGCTAATAGCAATTTGAAGATGCGTTCACAATTACATAAAAAGAAAACTTATTTTTAGGTTTTGTCGTGCAGATTTTTCCAATTTTTCTCTCCATAAAAATCTTCCTCCGAGTTCAAGCTATAAATCAAATCAGAACTTAATCGAATTGGACCAGCCGTCGTCGAGTTTTGTGCTTAGCAGCTTATTTTGTGATTCATTTTTGTATATATAGATGTTTTTAGCATCGCAATGGGTAAAAATTGTAGTTTTTGTATTTAATTATTTACAGAGGATTGTCTTATTTGAACTTTGAAATGATTTTTATTTTTAACTGATTTTCCTGATATTTTTACGCGAGAAAATTGAGAGCTTATAAAAGTTATCAGCAATTTTTTAAATGTATAACATAAATAGAATGTTTAAGCAAAAACATTTATTTTACTTTATGCAATAGAATTATTAAAACTGACTAACAGACCGGTGGAGTTATAAACTTGATTTTTTGATTTTAAACTTGATGTTTAAAACGAGTCATCCAGAAAAAACAGGTGCACACTAAAAATATTTTTTTGTAATTCACCTCTAAGGTCAAATAGAGTGTTACAAATAGGATAATTCCAAAGAAATCGTATGAAAAATCCTTTTTTTTTTTTTTTTTCTCGAACTGACTACGCTATTGACCCAGCAAGGTCTTAACAGCTTCACCGGGCTACTAAGGCGAGCGCTTAAGGCACTCAGCCGATTTTATTTTGACAACTAGCTCAAGGGTGCACGGCACACCTCGGCTTTGGCTGTTGCCTGATACATGCAATTCGCGATCTATCTGAGCTAACCTAAGCTAAGGTAACTATTCATACATATATGAGTTGTTGAAACATATATGTGTACCAAGCATACATACCTCAACAACTCTTATATATATTTCGTATCGGATAATATTCTAGTATCGGATATATAGTGAAGAATTTTGGTGAGACAATTGACATATCATGGTTGGAATTTTTTAATATGTAGCTATATAGTAGCTATTTTATGTTTGGTGTGATTTATGAGTTTCGGAAGTATTAGCCTCTGCCAGCGGTTTTGCCCGTGTTTGTGACAAATGAACATCAAACAATTGTCTCTTTTGAAAAAGTTGCTTATCTAAATGCTTTGAAGACAGATTTCTTAGGACTGTCTTTGCAAACACTGCAAACTTTCATTATTATATCTTTATTGAAGTGCTTCCAAGATGAGTCAAAATTTTATTTGTTGTTTTTATTACTAGTTGGTGGCCTCGATTTTATTTTCTTGAAATTGGTTCTATTGTTTCAAGAGAACTATGCATTTTTTTAACACTTGTGGTGATTTTAAGTTATCTCTGTTAAATTGTATCATCTCTGCTTAATCCCTATGCGTATAGCGTTATGATATAGCGAATACTTAAAAAAAACCATGTCTAGCAGTAAAAGATTAATTAAACTCAGTTTAATTAATTTCTGATATTATCTAGAATAAAAATTGGAAACTTTATTGGTACAAATGAAAACTCTAATTTAGACTTATCCTAAGGTCTCATGGTGGAAGGGCATTCTCTAATACCTACGTCACTGCTAGTAACCTCAAGTTTGCTCTTTAAAAGACCTTTATCGCTTTGGGAGTTCATTCTATTTCTTGATTTATTATATCACCATCTTAGTTTTGATTGCAATCTGAATCTACATTATAGTGAACTATATTTATCCTGTTGTTTTGCTTCAATGTAGATTTAACTTGCCGAAGTAAAGTCGTCACCAAATTGTGATATATGAAACATTGTAGAAGATGTATATCATATATAATGTCTGAATGCACACGTAACCGAGCCCAAAGACTAGCACTGGAGAATAAAATGTAGGACTCATTAAGATCTGTGGGTGTATGTAATGCCATCCTTGCTTTCCCGACATCCGAGAAAGCAAGCTTTACAGGCTGGTTATGGTTGGAATGAAAAACCGGTAAATTATTGATTGTTTGTGTACATTTTGTTTTTTCCTGTTTTATTTTATTGTTAATCACTGGGGTGACATGCCCGACCAAACCCCACCACCAATTAGTAACCCCAATATAACCCCAATTATAAATAAAGATTATAAATTAAAAACTTGCCGACAGTTTTTTTTATTGTGGATGAAATATGTTCTTTTTTGTGCCCCTGACGACGCGTATGTAAAATGTCATGGTGATTGGCTGAATAGTTGAGTCTCGAAAGTGTAACATACAGATTCACATTTGTATTTATAATATTAGTAAAGATATAAATATCGTATAAGCATATAACTAACAAGTTCTAATGAAATGTCTATACATTCAGTATGTTGATTTAAAGTTTTCATAATGCCGTAAAAGATGGCGCTGTTCCTTGATATTTAAATGATACCAAATTTTATCGACCTAGATGCATTAAGTCGCAAGGAGAGAGATACAGAGGAGCGTAGCGATTTTTTCTTACGTGACGATTTCTACCATTCTACTCTTGTTGCAATCCCCGTTAAGGAAGTTTATTTCCAGAAATAAAAGATAATACAATAATTCCAAAAAAACTCGTAATTTCCATAAAACGATAAAACAATTTTGAAGTGATGAAAGTCACTGGTATTATAGTGATATATAATTTATGTAACTTTTCGAATGAAAGCCTTTTTATTCTGAGTACCTGATTATGGTTGTTTCATTCAATTGACCCCATTTAGGCCAAGTCATGAATTAATAATCGAGTCTAGGCCGAGTAAGGCCTCCATTTGGCACGGGGCGAGCTAAGACCTCGACTTGGCTGCCAGCCAGTTAATAACGTCTGGTTTTATAATATTTTGACATCTTTTTGCCGAATATAACGACAATACCGTTATGTGATGGTGAATTCATTGTGTATTGTCATATAGAATCTATTGTTTAATACATTATAGGTTGTAGCGTTTGGCTACGATAAGGCACGTATCTAAACTTTTGGTTTGGGGGGGGGGAGGAACATTTAAACAACCATGTGAACTCGTACTTCACAGTGGTTATGATCCCGTAT
>MU159584.1:47527-77320 GCA_015888305.1 Antheraea pernyi | reverse complement strand
GCGGCACAGAAGGTGGTGCGCGCGTAGTGGGTGCGGGCGCTACCGGGGCGCGAGAGGCACCCGGCAGGCCGGGGAAGGCATCCACGGACATGAGAGGTGGAGGCGAAGGGCGGGCGGCGGCCGCAGGTGCCCTGGGCACCTGTCGCGTCTGTCGGGGGCGTTGTGTGCGCGGTGCGCGGGGACAGCCGCGATAGTTCGCGGGGTGACCCGCGTTACCGCACAACACGCAACTTGGAGGTTCCGGAGTGCCGGGCGTGCGCCCGCACTCCTTCGTTGAGTGATCGTCCAGGCACTTGACGCACCTAGGGCGCAGGTGACAGTTACGCGCCGAGTGGCCGTAACTCTGGCAGTTATGACACTGCGACGGAGTATTAGTTTTACGCGGGGGCTCAACGGTGATGCCGCTGAGGCCGCAGACGGAGGTGAGGTTAAAAATAGACTTACCCTCTACTGTACGGTCGAGGAGGACCAAGACCATATTATAGGGGGCGCGGGTGCGTGGGTGGTACATCCGGTGCACCTCCCGGACTGGGAAATCACGCTCCTTAAGGGAGGCGGTGACGTCATCAATCGAGATCTCGGCTGGGACACGACGAAGTACCACTCGGAGGAGGCGTTCCTCCTCGAGAGCAAACGTAAAATACGCTAACTTAGATTCCCGAAGGAATCTAGTTAAATTGCGAAAATCTGTGCATGTGGGGACCTTAACCTGAATGCCCGCCGGAGTGTTGAGGGCGGACGTATAATTGATCTTTTGACTATTAAGCCTAGTGGAGATTGACGTCCACTGGGACTTATCCTGTATTGTAACAGGCGGCGGTGGGCGTGGCTTCTTTGCCTGAGGCTCTACGGAACCCTTCACTTCGCTCTGAGGGAGCGAGACAGCGACAGCGTTGGCTCCGCTCGTACGTGGTCTCGCGACTGCCGGTATAGCCGCGTGTTTAGGCACCCGAGCGCCATCTGACGATTTTTCGGTACGGACTACCTTATCTTTATGTCCGGAACCCGAGTCGGACCCGGAGTCCGGAGAGCGCGCACCGCGGGTGCGGTATGAAAAATCCTATCGGGAATAAGACTACCGTTAAATAAAATTGTACTTTTAGCCAAAATACAGAGGCATATGGTAGACAGGTAATTAATTCACTGGGTCTATATAGGAAGACTAGCGACATTAGCTTAACTGTACCGAGATGAATTGATCAGCTTTACGAGAATGCCTTCATCTGGCATATATCCAAAACATCAGCCATGACCCAATTTTTAGCAAAGGCTTTGGTAACTTTATCTGACATTACGTAAAATAATTTTGTTATAATTATCGTGTTTCATTACTAAACATTTCTTTCTTATGCGTGTGCTATAGTAGATAATACTTCGCAATATTTATTATATTTAGTCGGTCATTTTTAAGTTTTGAATAATGAGGGTAATCAGTTCAGACTACATTTTAGATGTTTTGAAAATTATCTAAACATAGTAATGTGAAGATAAAGGCTTAAATACGTTTCTAAATTATGGGTGAAAAAATACTTAATTTGACACATTTATAGAATTTAGAACGCCAGAATTTTTAACTAAATATTTAACTAGGTACGTGCCAATTCCTACATAGCTATATATATATATATATAATGCAACATTTATCTGTTTGCTTAATCTTTAGTCTACATATAGCCTGAGCATCCTCTCCAATTTTTTTTATTTAGAGTCATAGGTCAAATTAAAATAGATCAATTTTACTTTAATATTTAATTAACTGTTTGTCATTACAAATAATTATTTGGCTTTTTTTAACTTTACCGTTATCAAAAACCATATACGAATATTTATTCGGTGTTTGATTATATATGCACGACGATTTGACCGTATTCTAAACTATGTCGAATGCATTATACTTTGAAGGTGTCGAGATAGCATAAGGCTATTCATAACGACTATAATGCATCAAATCAGAATAATAAATGGCAACCATATGTTCACTTAAAATTAAAACTGAAAAATGAATACTTCAAGGACTAGGTCTGTCTTGTCTCAATTATATTAATGTGTATTATATCTTTTATTCACTCTCATATTTTTACTATATTACTAATAATGTACCGTTCATACGTATGCTACGCAATATGGGCTTAACCGCATTTGGCGAGTGTCCAACCAACGTGACACTCATGGCCCGTTTTACCCTGGCCTCTCGACATTCCATCCGTAATTACTATAAAGATAGAACGGATACCGCGCATATTTGATATATACAAAAACAATTAGTATAACCTTCCAGAAACTTCTACGTAAACTCTCCTTTCACAAGATGGGCAATTGTACAAAATTCTACAGCTCACAAATAATTAAATTGCAATCAATCAGTTTTTGAGTTATATATGGGAATAAATTACATGTAGATACAATAATGTCAATGATAGATACGGTGTGATTGATAAGAACAGCAACAATAATATAGAAGATTCCATTAACAACGCACTAGTAACGTAAGTTTCGTTACAAAAACTTGAGATAGTACTATTTTTTCCATTATGTACTTTAGCAATGTTCAATAACTCATAAAGAAAGTATGAAAAAAATGTACCCTAAACGAATTGTGGGTTAACGGGTAATTAAATTCGTTAGTGAGCTTATAATGGGTCACGATATATGTGTATCTTGGACTTGGAACGATTATTGATCGAACGCGGGCGTTGGTAGCGAGCGGCGGAACAAAGGGCGGGCGGGCTTTGTTCGTCCCACGCTGCGGCCATGGTTCTACGCTCGCACGTTGCCTCGCCGTCTGTCACGAGCTCAAGCTTTGTGGGGTGAAAGAAAGCACGATACTAAATAAGGGTTAATACCCTTCTCAATTATTACGTAAAGTTAAACGAGCTAAATAAAATACAGTATAGTCAAGTATAAATTGTAACGATAAACGATAATTGTTACATTTTTTTTGTCATTGTATTCTAATTTACTAATGCATGTTGCGAGTTTGTTTTTTTTTACGAGTTCACGCCCTAAGTATTTAATTGATCCCCATGAAATATTGCATACATGACAAGACAGTGTACTTTCATTCTGAAAAAGAGTACTGTTCCCTAGAGATATATTAAAACTAAATTAACGAGAGGGAAGTGGAATGCAAAGGCTAATATATAATCAAACCGTAAATTTATTACTAATTTGAATTTACTTTACAGACTAATATAGGACTAAAGCAATAAGAATATTAATAAAGACAAATAATATTGCTATTCGGTTTATAGTTAAAGTAGCGCGAACCGTTTAGCATAAGTAACATCGAAATTACAGAAGCTATGTTAGATGCTTCCCTCAAATATTTTTTTTAAGACATTCAATTTAATTTATCTTCTACGATATGCATTAATTTTGATGTATATAAAGTAGCCAGCGTAAATAAATTATTTTATTGAATAAAAATTAATACTACATTAATAACACGTAAAGGATAAAAATGATTATTGTAAGTTGTCCTTAACGGATAGCCGAATACCGTCAGGAACTTTTCTGTAGGTATCTCTAAGATTCATTATTGTATTAAGCACTTTAAGATTCATTATTGTAAGCACATTATATTTATGAGTTTCATAAGAATTAGCCAGCGCTATCAGTGTAAGCGTCCGAAATTTCGTATTCTATAAATAACTATAGAATACATTGATTTTTTCCCTTCTTTTTATACATTTATTACAGATTTTCAGAAAGAAATTCTCTAAACGATAGTGAAAACCGTATCAAAATATGTTGCGTCGTTTAGAAGAACTAAGGGAACACACAGACAGACTTGAAATCATTTTTTTCTTAATAATATCTATCAGATTACTTGAAGCTTATGTATTTAACTATATTTAACAAGTGACACATAAAATAAATAGAAACAACATTTACGAATTAAATTTACAATAATGATAAAATATTTCATTCACCATAACGGCTATATAAGTACCTACATTTGTGGTTTATTAATATTTTTATCTTTTCTACGAAAAGTTAATATTGGCAAATATAATATACTATAACATGACCTTGAATAAGAGTTTCTATAAAATACACTTTTTTAAACTAAGCAACAAAATATTTGACCTGTTTTTGAAGTGATGGGTAAAAAATGTTAGACTCGCGTCAGGACGCGTACTGATCGAAAATTCGTAAGACGGAGGGAGAGTAGACCGTACTCTGTGGAGTAGACCTCCGGCGCGGCGTAGGAGAGGAAGTAATATACCCTCTCTATCTACCGCGCGGCGAAAATGCATGCCTGCTCCTGCTGTTCCGTTTATGCGGCGCATTTTCGGAGAGATAAACTTTTTAATGTAAAATAATTGTGATAGTTCTGAAGTGTTACATTTTTTATGTAATATAAATTGTCATGTTTATGTACGATAGCGCAATAAATGAATATTGTATTTTACCATATAAATGATAGTACTTTTATACTGATAAATAAAGCAATTCGTGCGAATTTATTCCTTAACCATTCCAAAATATTCGAAAATGCATACTTTAAGCTTTCACTTTTTTTTTAGTTTCATATCCTAGTTCCGTTCTTGTTTTAAAACTGTGTAATCGTGATTGTATTTACAGTTCGATTTACTTTCAAATATCTGATGAATTACAAATTCTGTGCGTAATAGGGACACACTTATAGGATATCCTAAAGACCGATTTGATTGATTGCATCTCTCTACTCTTACAGCTTTTGAGGTAGCCATGATATCTTTTCAAATACTCGTGTTATTAAATCATAAAGAATCGCGTTACGATTATGGACAACATAGAGATAAAAATATATTTCTTGTTCATCTGTCTGTCTAATCGTTCGGACGTATCTTCCTAAACCTCGTTACCTAAGCTATCAAAAAGATTATTAAAGATTTACTAAATCGAGTCGAGGTGGAGTCAGAATTCACACTCCCGGCCCAAAGGCGAGGTGTGCTGCGCACCCTTGAGCTAGTTGTCAAAATAAAATCGACTGCTCCTTGTCCTAATCCGGTGAAGCTGTTAAGACCTTGCTTGGTCACTAGCACTAGCGTAGTCAGTTCGAAAAAAAAACACACTCCCAGCGGACTCTCATATAGTCAACAACCATACCTCTTTTACAAAAAAAAAGGCTGTTGAACAGAATCACTGTTTTTTTGGTCCCGTTGATTTCTAAATTCTCAACTCTCTGAACTCTAAACTCTATTGTTAGTATGTCATAAATGGTTTTAAAAAATCGCCTTATGCTCAGCCCATAAAACAACCGGCAAACACGTGCGTTTTAATGGATGAATAACGTTCGTTCACCTCGGTTGATGTGTGACAACAAATGATATTTTGCTAAATATTAGAAGGATTCAATACATATTTCAAATTAGATCAAATAAATTAGCCTGAACGAAACGGCAATGAGTATAAGTAATAAATCTATATCTATCTATACATATAATAGAAATGGAGTGTCTGTATGTGAAATCAAAAAAATAAATACCGATTGGGTATGAAAGTATACACGCCTCTGATAACAAAAATGCAATTTTTAAAATTTTTGTCGGTCTGTCTGTCTATTTGTTCCGGGTAATCTCCGAAACCGCTGAACCGATTTTGACGGGAATTTCACTGGTAGATAGCGAACCTTAAGTATAAAAAGTAATTGAGGTTATTTTATTTTAGACTAGCTGTTACCCGTGACTTTGCCTGCATGGAATTTAGCAAGATTTCAACTCATTCTTAATTTTAATTAGAGTAATAATTATCAGCTTATTGTTTAAAATTCGACATAATAATTATTAATAACTTTAATGATATAGAGGTCTTCCTAATAAGATTTTTTAACAATTTCTGGCGGAACAGACGAGCGTTTACTTTTTGTATAGTTACAATATCTTAATTATAATGGCAATATATATTAAATGTAATGTAAATATAAATCTTTATAATAATATTTTAAGTTACTGTTTCATTAGTGCCTTATACAGTGTAAGTGAGCACTGAGATATATTGTGGATTAAGGTTCCAACTATGTTGCTGATGACGAACCTCATTTGGCACGCTGTTAGTATTTATATATCTAATGTACACGTTACTGTAAGTGGCGTGTGTGGGGTACTTAGATTTGCTTTTAAAAAGCATTTCTATAATTATACACAGTCTCACAATTTTATAATTGTTTAATACGAATAAAAAAACGCATGCGTAGCTGCTGGTATAGCTAGTACTAAAAGTTACTTAATGCCTGCCACTTTTTAGTGTAATCCTCTAAATTTCTCATACCACGGTGCAAAAAAAAAGGTATTGAATGTCAGAGGACAACCTCTAATCTGGCAACAGTAACACAACGAATCAGATAACATGTTTTGGTAATTTTCCAAAATATTATTGGATACCTACCCATAGTGGATATTATTGTTTACAAAGGATTTTATAGATATAAATATCTAATCATTTGCAGTGTTTTAATTAATCATATATCAGCTCTTTAATATTGTCATCGGTAAATAGGCATTTTTCTCTTTTCTCTTGGTGTACCGACTGATACACGTTGAGACAGTTGACTGTTAACAAGAAGGTCGTTCACGTCCGTTTGCTCTCAGTAATATCTGTTCGGTCGCATTTGGTTATTGGCTTTTGCTTGGTCTATACCAATTTATATGGTTTATTTTTTATCACAGCTCCAGGAATTGTACAAGTATTGTTCAAGATTTTTTATTGTTCTCAAGCCTTGGGTCACGCTCTATTATGCTAACCTTAAATTGCAAACAGATGGAAGCGTTAAGAAATGTTAAGGGGTTTTTTTAAACATTGAAACATATGTTGCGTTACAAGTGCTCTCACTATACAAATCTTAATGCAAAACAATGACAATGATTTATTTTAAGTGTCTACAGGACAATCTGTACCCTTATGTACTTTGAACGAAATATATTATTATTTTTTACTATGCCTTACACATCTCAAACCCCTTCCTTCTGAAAAAAATAAACATAATAATAAACTAATTATACTATATTACTACTCTAGGAGTAAAATTTATGATAAACTAATAAAATAATACAAAAAAGTTTCATTCAACCATATAAATTTCAATGTCAAATAGGATCTTGGGTGTAACTTCGTCGCTTGCCAATCTTAGCTATCTTTATTAACGTTTTATATGACAACAACATTAGATTTGATTGTTCATTTTATGATTCCCTCCTAACTGCTAAAGCTTATATTCTATATACTGTAGGAGAATGCAACTACAAGAGGTTGAAAGTAAATAAGTGTTTAGGCAAGTAATTATAGTATAGCTATTGAACATAATAGGATAAGGGTAATCAATTTGAAAGAAAAAACAAATGTTATGCCTGACGCTAAGATTTGCGATGTGTAAAATTTAATAATTTGTTTCTAAAAAAACTAATTGCGGTTATTTATTTTACCGGTGGGGTATTTTTAAACACATTTTTCTTCTCTTTTGAGATATTTTCATAATTCAAACTGTTTTACATGTACAAACGATTGCATGACAATATCTGTTTTGAAAGGTTTGTAACTTTTCAACATAATTTTAAACAAAGTTTTCAAGTACGATTATTTCCTTTCCTGGTGTCGATTTTTGAAAACGCTAATTATTATTATGGTATGATGTAAATCCTATGTTTATTCATATTTTGTTGTATTATGTCCACATATAAAATACATTAAGAAATTTAATGTTTTATAGGAAATTGAAATAAATATCAATGCGTCTTCATGTATACAATACATTTGATATATAATGAAAACAAATCTATATAAATAAAAATCATTTACCGAATATATGTAAGCGCATAATTTCAAACGGCCGCAGCCATTTGGATAATTCTATTTATCTTGTATTTACAATTGTTAGGACAAGGCCTGTATGCAAGATAATTTTTGAAAAATTATACGGAAAAGTGAAAAATCGGGGTTAAAATCTCCATATAAAACGTGAGTAAGTGAGAAAGAAGATTGATGTTCAGTTGTTCAGTTGCCATTTTATTTCTCTATATGTTTGTACTGTAAAAGCAATATTTGGCCGCTTTTTCTTTGTTATTACACCCGTGTGAAGCCGGTGTGGACATCTAGTTACAGTAGTGATACAATAATCAAAGAGATAAAGACAATTGAACAGATGAACGGGTCGGCTCGTCCGGTGTAGTACCACCCTCTCACAGAACACCGACGTGAAGTAACTATGCTTGCATTGTTGCGTTTCGTTCGGTCAGTGAGAGCGCCGGAGGCCCACCTCCTTTCCTTTTCCCTACCCTTCCCCCATACACAGGCTGGCAACGCACTTGTGACTCCCCTGGTGTTGCTAGTGTCTATGGACGGTGGTGATCACTTAACATCAGATGACACACCTGTTCGATTGCCGCCTTTTGACATAAAAAAAAAAAAAACTAATAATCCCGCAACAAGTTTTTACTGTATGATTGATTATAAACTATATATTTCTTGAAGTATTCACAAACACATTAATATCCAATAATATTCGCGTTACGTTGTACATAAAATCCAGTCGGAATAAAATGTCGGCACTTATGGATTGTAAAGCTATAAAGAGAATAACCAATAATTTACAACTGTGGATCTGGAAAGATATAAAATAAAAAACGTTTTGTACCGTGTATTATTTCAATGACAATAAAAATGAACTATTTTTATGTGCACACTATAAATATTATTATGTGTTCAATGTGTATAAAGAAATAAGTGCTTGTGGGTGTACAATAATTTATACATATATAAAAATAGAATATGTATTGACTGTTCGAACCTATTAAAAGATTAACGACGGCAAAATAGTAAAGATAAAATTTAACAGAAGTAACCTAGAATCATTAAAAGGGTTGTAGAGGTTAAGTAGTAATAACAATTGAATGGTAGAGAGTGAAAAAAATAATTGTAGTCCGGTGAAGCTGTTAAGAGTTAGTCAGATCGAAAAAAAAAACATTCTAAAATTTCGTATCTGTAAAATTGTATATGTATAATAAAAAATGTCACACATTTACACTAGCGCCACCATATTAAAGATACATAATAATGAATTAACATTATTTTATAGATATAATAAGACATACATAAGAATTAATTAATATATTAGAGTTATTGAGATATGTATGCTTGGTACACATATACACATATATTGTATGTTTAGACAACTCATATCAGTCTGAATATGTAACTTAGTTTAGGTTAGCTCAGATAGGTCGCGAATTGCATGAATCAGGCAACAGCACAAGTCAAGATGTGCCGTGCACCCTTGCGCTAGCTGTAAAAATAAAATCGGCTGAGCTCGATAAGGGAAAAAATTAAAACCCTTCCATTTTCATTTGTAACCACGTGTGCGTGCACGTCTGTGGAGGTGATATGTAGTTTTTTTTTCTCGAACTGACTACGCTATTGACCTGGCAGGGTCTTCACAGCTTCAGCGGACTGTGATATGTAGTCATAAGTACAATTTGTATTGTGTAAATTTATGGAAGACTATTCAATTTGATAAAGATAGTGAACCAGGCGAGCCGTAGAAAATAATACCCTTTTACCGTAATATAGTTACGTTCTATTTTTATTTACCGTACATTCAGGTTTATATATGCTTCGAACTCACATATGCTTTTCCAAATACGAATATCTCTAAACAATGACAACGATTAAACAACGCAAAGCTCTTTAACAAAATTAAATTATATTTTCGTACGTTTTTATACGGATTTAATATATTAGATTACGTGTAACTGACTTTATTTGTTTAAAATAAATTGTTATTTTATTGTATTGAATTAGTTTATGCATTGTTTATTTGTATGGGCATTATTTGTCGTTAATTATGCGTTATCGATAAGTAATGTAGCGTACATTTCTAATTATGAAGTAAACATAAAACATAGCAAAGTTAGCGTGCAAATTTTAGACTGAAATATTATTATAAGTCCATCAGAGATCCATCGCCAGCGGTTGGCTGTTATCGCATTAAACTTTCGACGCTGCCCTCACATACCAAGTCATGTTTACACAAAGCTGACGTGTTTGTTATTCATTGTTTTTCATGGTCTTATTTAATTTTATAAGCTTTCAACAACTCGGAAACTAGATAATTGGTTCTACATTATTCTATTATTACCTTGATTTATGTTATAGTCGATTAAAGACGCATGTTCAGATTTATCTCTGATGCAAATAATCTTGTACGAATTTTCTACGACAGTAGTGATCTATTAGTTACCTAGTAACCTACTAAATCTATACTGAATATAAATCACTTCATAATTGATATGTACAACAAAAATCATAATAGTGACTATCAATCACAAGTTTATTTTAGTCTTTAATGAAAGTTTTAACTTTAGGTCATTGACAAACGAATATCATTGTCTACTGTCATAGATAGTAACACTAACGTTATTATTCTATCATGGATATAAAGAAAAGATGTATGCTTCAATATATTAACATAAATACTATTTAAAAATACCATAAACATATAGAACAATAAACTTTCTAAATAGGAGAAGAATAGTATAAGAAACCTTTTAATTTTTACACTACAGTCATATGTAAACATTCCTAACGGATGTGCAATAAAATTGATACATTATTCATACCTACAAGTATGTATATAGATTGGCAGTTAATTGCCGATGAGTGGAGTTGAGCGGTTTCGTTTCTGTTGTGGATGGTGTTGGTTGCCAACTCTCCGATGTTTACATCTATACGAATTATCAAGGCCAGGTTTTTAATCGTTGGGGGGAAGTCAACATCTATTTAAAAACACATAAATTGTTGCATGAAGCTTTCGTTAGAGTTTCGTTAGTTAGAGTTCCGTTCCCAGAAAAGAACCCTATTGTCAAGACTACGCTGCCCAACTTACGTTTAAAGGGATCCATTACTTAAAGTTTAAATTTTAAACCGTAATATGTAGTAGCCACTTGAATTATTCATAGTACATGTGTTACTATAGGAGATATGTTATGCGACATTAATAAATGTGCAGTTCTGTCTGTACATTTAATATTTTGGTCCAAATTGTTTTTTTTTCCTCAAACTGACTACGCTTTTGGCCTAGTGAGGCCTTTACAACTTCTTATTTTTATATATTTTGGGAGGCAAACGAACAGGTGGATCACCTGATGTGAAGTGATCACCACCGTCGATAGACATTTGCAACACCAGGGGAGTCGCATTCGCTTTGCCAGCCATATGTTTGGGGGAGGAGGGAGTGGGGGAGGTAGGTGATCTTCCGGCGATCTCTCTGATCGTACGAAACGTTACAATACAACAATACAAGCTCTGTTACTTCATGTCGGTGTTTCTGTGAGAGGGTGATATTATCCCAGGCGAGCCGACCCACTTATGCTGAAACTAGTAATAGCTTCAGCGTGGCTCTACCACCTACCGCGGACCGGACTACCGTTCCAAATTTTGTTCTAGACATCTTTTATAAATCTTTTATGACAATCATCGGCAACAATTTTTTATCTGTCGATGGCGATGTGCCTTTGTAGGTTTGGATTTTACATCTGGATGTATTTATATATAATCTGTGTACAAGGATATATAATGTTCAATTAATAGATAAACGAACAACACGAATTCTTAAAAATGCTTAGAAATAATAAAAAAATGTATATAATTTTTTTATTATTCTCAACCGATTTTAATGAAACTTTGTACGTGTATCCTATAATAATTTGCAGTAGGTAGATTAGGTTGTTACATTAATAACAAGTGAAAAATAATTACTACATGTAAACGCGTGCCGAGCTACAGACGGTTGATAGTAAAGGAGAAATATACCACAATATAAAATAAACATTATGATCCTCTTACAAGAAACATGTAGCTTTAAATGTTTTTTTATTTCATCATAAAAATGGTAATACATATAAAAGTCAACATTGAAATTATCATAATAATGCACACAACGTCATACAAAAAAGTATAAAGTCAAACAACAACAGGTTACAAAAACTAGACACATGTGTGTTAACAAATGTCGCAGGTAATGTTGAGGGCGAACAAAACCCTCGGTGAATGAGTCCGACACACGCTTTGCCGACTTTTTATAATGTTGCAATTGTGTTTAAACGTAATAATTAAAATTTCCTCTATAATATTGATTTTGATGAAGCCAGCATTCGCTATAATACTTATACTATCCATTGTAAAGAGCGTAAAGAGAGAAAAAGGATTAATTTATTGTATAACAAAATGGCATAATGCCTGCTCTGAAGAAAAACCAAAGGTAGCAACAGTAAAAGGTGTTTTAACAACAATCAATATTGGTTAGTTACCTTATTTATAAGACAAAAATATTAAATGTTTTTAAACGTTATTGATATAATAAATAAATACGTGTGATTTTGCTAAGTTTACATGAAGATTTTACTAGTCCTATCTTAATTAATGACGTTATCACTGATATGATCTGATATGTATGACAGTGAACATCAACATTAAATGATCCATTGATAGCATGTTATCTCTTATCAAGTCATTAACTGGTGATATCGGCTGATATGGTTATCACTCAATACTTTAAAGTACAGAAATAGGAGTTTAACAAGAGTTAATTAGTTTCTTCAAACTTAATATGAAATAGGATACCTACTATTTATAATATAGAATATCTATTTTTTAAATAGACGCAACAGAATTACCACAAGCATAGCCGCCTAATTGAAACATATATACGACGAAAACCGCCTAACATCTGGCTTCAAAGCACTAACTAATCTTGAAACATAACCCGCTACTGCTCCAAATGCTGAACATTTCACAATTATAATATTCATAAATTCAATACTCTATTTATAACCAATATTAAATGAATATCTCTTCGTTTGTATAATATTTTTATTTTTATTTTTTGTATATTCAATCATATACAAAAAATATCATCATATATCATCGTTCGATAATTTTGTCAAGCATGGACATTTAACGGACTTTGAAATTACCACGACTCTCTTACCTGCATCTAAATCATTTTGAAATAACCACGACTCTCTGGCTTGTTTCTATACCAGGACTAACAAATCTTGGTGACTTAATATTATGCTCATGCAACACGTCAAAGGAGTGAGAACTGAATCGTATCAAATTGCGATCACTCTCTCCCTTTATAATGCCAATTCCAAATGATCTACTTGCGACAACAACAAGTTTGGAAAAAAAGTGTGTTAATTATATGGGTTTACTGTTAACTAAGAAACACCCACGATTTTATATGTACCTTTCAATTAACAACAAATCAAATCTTAAAACTATTAAAATATATTCTATAGTACTTAATAATAAATCCTAGAGGATAAGGTAGGCTCTTCTTATCAGTGGAAGAATCTAGAATCGGATCTGCAGTTTTAGAGAGTACTACCTTTTACATATAAATGTCTTCTTCTTCTATATCTTTATCATCATCTTTATCATTTAATGGTGGTAGAGCCACGCTGAAACTATTACTGGTTTCAGCATGAATGGGTCGGCTCGTCCGGGGTAGTACCACCCTCTCATAGAAAACCGACGTGAAGTAACAGTGCTTGCATTGTTGCGTTTCGTTCGGTCAGTGAGAGCGCCGGAGGCCTTCATTTTTTTTTTTTTTACGTGGGCAAATCCCTTATGGATACGCCTCGGGGGAGAGAGTGGATTATGTCCGACTCGCACGGACTAAAACCCCACGGTGTACGTCTGCCGCCATGTTCGGGGCGGCACGAGATCTCTACAGATTTCATCGTGCCGCCCCAGCGGTTGGCCCAGCAGCGAAAGCGCCGCCGCCGGGCCCCCTTGTTAGGAGACAGCCGGGTACACACCGGCCATCTCCTCCGTCCGCCGGACCTGTGCAATGGGAAGATGGGCCCCCCGACCCATCCTCCCTAGGTCTGGTTACGGTGGAAGGAGGTGGCGGTCGAACTGCCGTCTCCTCCTGCCTGTCCTCCGTTGGCGGAGAGGGTCACTTTGACGGTTAGGCCTCCCCTCTCCTCTCCCTCCCCTACCTCTTCCCCCCAAAGGGTGGCAACGCATTCAACTCCTCTGGTGTTGTTAGTGTCCATGGACGGTGGTGATCACTTAACATCAGGTGACCCACATGTTCGTTTGCCACCAATGACATAAAAAAAAAAATCTATACATATAATAAGAATGTAAATCTAACGTATCTGTACTTTTTCGATTTTTGTGAAAAGAATTATTGCAGGTCTCTAGGAATAAGTAATAAAATACATTTCAATCATTTTTAGAAATGTCTGTCTGTATGTTGTGTGAACACATCACTGCTAAAGTACTAGGTTCACAATAAAACCACACCAAGAAAATCATAACGCATATCTTCGAGAATAACTTAGTCTTTATTTCATTAAAATCGGTCCACTCTATCAAAAGTTATTGTAATTCAACGACGACGCGGCGTAAGTACGATAGAAGAGTCGATAAGTAAATGGATTTATTACATTCAGATGACTTTATTAAACACTGTTTTACATAAGGTTCAACGCGGACGAAGTCGCGTGCAAAAGCTAGTATTCTATAAAATTATAGTAGCACTGCTTTTAAAGAATACGCTAAACGTGATATGGCATCCTAAACAATCAATGGGAGGAATTAGACGTAGACCGTGGTCAGTGATGTCTAATCGATACTTGTTCGCTCTAATCTATACTTAATATTATAAAGCTGTGTAGTTTGGAGTTCCGATCGAACCGTCGACTTGAGCGGTTGTCCGTTTTGCTGCGCGCGCTAAGTTCGATTTTAATACTCGTGATTTAGTGACGTCAGTTATTGTTTGTTTCGATCCGGCACACCTGCGCTTCACAGGTGCGCTGCACCTGCGTTCTTTTTCTTGGAACTGAGTGAGACCTTTCCTTGTATTTATTTATTGCTTTATCTATTTCTTGGTATATTTATTTATTTACTCTTTTGTTTATCTATTTATTTACGTATTTCTTTAATTCTTCAGTGATTTATTTTTAAATTTATTTTCTTTTTATTGTTTGTTTATTTAAGTAGTCTTATGTTATTTTTCCCCTGTCTCGCTCAGGTACTTATTTGCGTTGTTTTCCTATTTTGTTTAGTTTTAAACAGCTCCCTTTGATCCGGACTCGGGATAGTCCGTTAAATTCATTAAGGCGCGCCCCCCTGCCCCTCTGGCAGGGAGGTTTCACATGTCTTCCCCCGCCCCACTCCCCTCCTCAGGCCCCGGTATGGCCGCTGAACAAGAGATCAGTCTCTTAGAGACTGAGCTCATTAGCCTCCGCGGCTTCATAGCCGCTATCTGTCCTCGTCTCGTAGACGATTACGATGCGTACGCTGCAAAGCGTCGCACCGAGCTCCCTCATTCCTCGAAGCCCGCTCCCTCGATCTATGCCAAGATCGAGGCTTCCAACAACTTCCCAATCCCAGCCGATCGCGATAGCGATGACTCCGACTCCGACTCCGGCTCCGACATGGAGCAAGACCCTCCTGCTCAGCAGGATCCCCCTGCCGAGCAAGCCCCTCAGGCTGAGCAAGCCCCTGCTGCGGACGATGGCTTCACCACCGTCACGCACCGCAAACCGCGCAAGAAGCGCTCGAACTCCTCTTCCGATCCGGAGGACAAATTGCCCTCTAAAAAGATCGCAAACGTCGATGGCGCGAAAGTGCCAAAGGCGACACCAGCGCCCTCTAGACCCGACTCGCCCGTGGCTGCGGGTTCCGCAGTTTCGGGCAAGAAGCCCCGCCCACCGCCCCCCGTTACGATCCAAGACAAAGCGTCTTGGGTTGAGATTTCTAGCCTGCTGGAAACGGCAGGTATCCCTTACACCTCCGCCGTGAATACCGCTGTAGGTATTCAGGTGAAGGTAGCCACGTCCACCGCCCATCGCAACCTCACTCGTTTCCTTCGGGACAACCAGTGGGGCTATTTCACGCACTCTCTCGAAGAGGAGCGTAAACTACGGGTTGTGATCCGTAGAGTCCCCTCAGAACTCCCGACTGACGACATTTCAGACGACCTCAAGGAACAGAAGATTCCTGTTCGCGAGGTTCATCGTATGCGCTCTCCGCGCACCAGGGCTCCATATGATATGGTTCTCGTTGTCCTCGATCGCACCCCTCAGGGGAAAGCGATTTTTAATCTTACATCCCTTTGCGGCCTCTCCGGCGTCATAGTCGAGCCGCCGCGCAAAACGTCTGTGCCCTCGCAGTGTCACAACTGCCAGGTGTACGGACACTCCGCACGAAACTGTCGCCTGAAACCCAGGTGCGTTAAGTGCCTCGGCGACCACTCCACTAGGGAGTGTTCTCGCACGAAAGACGCCTCCGACCCTCCGAGCTGTGTTCTGTGCCGCGGCGTGGGCCATACCGCGAATTATCGCGGATGTCCCCGCGCCCCGCGCACAAAGCGCCCTCGATACCCCAGGCAGGCGTCGCCGTCTAAGACGGCCGCTGCCCCCGCCCGTCCTCGACCTCCGCCTCTCATGTCTCGAGAGGCCTTCCCGAACCTGCCGGGCACGTCTCGTGCACCGGCAGCGTCCGTACCCGCGACTAGTGCGCCCCCCCGCCCCTACCGGGCCCCTCAGGCCCCGTGGGCTCCTAAACCCGCGTCCCAGCACACTCCCAAACCTCCGGCGGCTAATCCTTCACAGGATGACCCCGCATACTCCTTTTCCCTATCGAGTATTGACTACGCAGGTCAACTACTCATTTTCCACGAGATCTCGGAGATCTCGGCGTACGAAGAGTGCTCTCGTAATCCGCTACTAGGTGCCGTCACGGCAATCCATAGATTTCCAGCCATCGCGGCTACACTACAACGGCTCGCGCGCGCAGCTGTTAAAAAATAAATAACTCAAATAAGATAGAGTAAATCGCGTATTTACGTCTATCTTCCCCTAAAAATAACCGTCAAACAATAATAATAATTTTTGTTATGTCTATTTTTAGACTTCGGTGCCGTCACCGTTAGTAAATTTAAATTCAATCTTATAAAATGCGTGTTGCGCCCACGCTTTTGTAATCGATCCCTATTAGCTCCCGCACACTTCGCGGTTCTCAATAATATCTCGAGCCTAGGTCGTCCCCGCGCGGAGCCCTCTTGATATTATTTTCGCGATACAGTGACTCACCTACATCACTTGAACAGACATATGAGATCATCTCTCTCACACACGTGCACATATATACACATGGTGGGAGGGTTTTGTTTTTTTTTCCCTCATCGAACTGAATCGAATAGTTTAAGTTCGTTTCAATCCGATATACACGTATTCATTTGTGAATCATGCAATTTCGATTGTATGGTTCACAAATGTATATATGTATGAATAGCTTAGAATAGTTAGCTAGGACAGACGTGTCTTTTTCCAGGAAACAGCCCAAGCCGAGGTGTGCGTGCACCCTTGTGTATGTTACCCAAAACCAAAATCGGCTGAGTGCCCTAAGCGCTCGGCCTTAGTAGTCCGGTGAAGCTGTAAAGACCTTGCCAGGTCAATAGCATAGTCAGTTCGAAAAAAAAAAAAAAAACTGTGTAGTTTGTTTGGTTGAACGCGCTAATCTCAGGTACTAAGGCTAATGGACCACATTTAAAAAATATATTTCAGTGTTAGATAGCTCATTTATCGAGGAAGGCTATAGGCTATATATCACGCTAAGACCATTTGCATTGGAACACCAATGAAAAATGTTTCAAACTGTTTTTTTTCTTTTGACTTTTAACTATTCCACGCGGACGAAGTCGCGGGCAGAGGCTAGTCAAAATATAAAATCCAAACTGATATTATAAACAGAAATGTGATTTTACTTATTACGCTCTCGTACTTTAACGTTGTGCATACGTTATCAAGGATACAGGAAAGGAATACCTTTTATTAAAAAAATACTTTATCCGAGGGATAGTTTAAATTTATGTTATTGCTAACGTAGGTGCTTGCAAAATCTAGTATAATATAATAATACGTAGTCTATGACTATCAACCTGAACGCAGTTTTTTTCCAGTAAAAAAATTTTTAGGAGTAGATCAACTGTTTCAGAGATTACCTGCAACACATATTCACTACTAGTGTACTATTGTAGTGTAGTATCCTACTAGTTTAATATATAGGTATATTTATTTCAAATTTTTATTCAGCTATCTTTATAATAAGCCCATACTTACTACCTATAAATTTAGGTTCGATCCCCAGCAGTAGAGTCCTCGAGCACGCTGCTAGAGCGATACAGTGACACTTAAAATGTTCACTCACTAGTTCAACAAACACAACACAGATCACCCCGATATACGTGATCATACACACAGAGAGGCACACATCATATGATGGAATGGTTTTATTTTTTTACATATTTGAGTCGTAAGGAACACAGGTATCCGTGTCACCAACCCGTATATATAAATTAATATAGTAGCTAGCTTAGTTTAGTCAGATTCAACAGTCATAATGTTGCAATCAAGGTAACAACCATGGTACATTGTAGTCACGTTATTTACTAATAACATTCAGAGTTACTGGAAAGAGGATTGCTTCACATCGTTATATCTGCTAAATTAAAACTTAGTAGGTTGTTTCAAAGCTAACAGTATAAAAAGAAATATGTAAGTACAAAAAGAAATATGTAAGTACAAAATTAATGATAAAAATAAATAAAAAGATTATTTACGATGCAACGCCATAATAATAACAACAACAACAACATAATAATAACAATACATAGAATTATTATTTTTTTCAAAAAATAAATGAATCTATTACTAAAATTGGAATTATTATGCGATTTGAACAAAATCGTTTGATCGATAACATAATAATAACAGACACAGATAACAATCATATTTTTGAACAGTTTACTATCATAGTTCGTGTGTTATTTTTATGTTTGCATTTTTTATGTCATGTTGACGTGTTCATTATTTTAATAAAAGCAAACTCTAGAACAAATAATTACCGCAACTAGCAAACTACTCAAAACTAGGGTCATAAAGCGGTTTACCACTTATATAGTAATTGGCCGGTCTGCCGTACTAACTTGCATTTGCAAATGCATACTCGCCCCACCTGTTTCAACCCTGACCTAAAAGCCTTAATGAAAGCTTTAGTGATGTTTCGCTTCAGAGATATGTTATATGCACACGTCCATGTATACGTATTCTATATATATTGTAGGTATGTATATTTACTGTGTCTGTACACACTGACTTGGAATTTCAAATATTCAGCCGTAATAAATTTGCAAATCATTCAGGGTATAATCTATTTAGTTTATAGACTATTCAATAAAGTGCAAGATTTATAATGGACGTATATTACGTATACGTATATTTGTATCCGTAAGTCTTCGTAATTGTAAGATTTGTTTAAAATGAGTTCTTTCCCAATCATTAAATTAAACAGTTTACCGCTGCCAATAATTATTTGACAACGGCAGCTGTTCATATTAACTAGAAATTAGATTCTTTAAGAACGTAGTCCGGTGAAGTTTTTTTTTTCGAACTGAATACGCTATTGACCTAGCAAGGTATTAATTTTAAAAAAATCTGTAATAATTCGATTCGCATTTTCCATGAAATTAATAGATTTAAGACATTTTTATTTATTTTAGAGCATAAACCAATATATTGTGTTGAATGATGAATATTTTTTTATATTTGGTGATGGTTTCGTGGCAATTTATTCGAATAACTCGTCCTTATACGTAGGTTTTAATTGTACAATGAATCTGAGCTCTAAATGATGAAAAAATGTATGAGCTAATTATCTACCACTAGTTACCATCACCAAGTTGCAATTCCAAGCGTCTATGAATGTGATCTGGCAGTGTTACTATGGACGACAGCAGTTCAGGTAGATACAAGACTTGAGTTACAAAAAACCCTGCCGTTCTAGTAATTTATAATATGGGACTTCGCGAATAATTATAGACTAAATTACAAGAATTCAGTATATTAACTTTGCCGTTCCAATACATTCTTGATAGTTTAATGTATGTCCGCAAATCTTAGGAAGAGTAGATTTTGTAAAAGACCGGGCGTGAATTTAATACGAGAGACTATCGCAAATTGACTTCAACAACAAATTTCAAGGTTAACGAGACCAGTAGTAATTTTTTTTAGGTAATACTGTTAGGTTCTACAAAGCTTCCCAAAGAACATTAACGATTTGCTGGTTAGTAAGTTCAAGCACCATGCCAAATGGGTTTAGATGGGAGAAGTATTATAGTATGGATCAAAATGTGAACGATGATAATGTCTGGAAATAATACCCCTCTCTATGCTTCCGCTAAAAATGAATATTAATAGTGCATTGTTATAAAACATGTAAGACAAAAAGATAAACGAGATCGAGTTTCTGATCGGTTCTTCTAAATGACATGGATATTTTCCGAACCGGTGGTGGTTTTATTATTCGTTACCACTTCCTCAGGGCCAAAATTGTATAAAGTATTTTTTGGTAGCCCTCAAGAACCAATCATTCTTAATGCTTAACGTTTTAACAATCTTGGAATAGTCATATAACACCAGGTGGGAAAGTGATCTAACGCAAAACGTCAGTTATTCGTACCACTCTATGTCAATTATTCATACCATTCTATATTGAAATCGTTACATTTTTCGCAAATAAATGAAATTGCTTTCTAAAATAATTACTAATACAACTTTTAAAGAAAAATATAAATTACATATTCATCCCGATATGAAGCACTTTAAAAATATATGAAAAAATTGCATTAATATATTATATTTACTGTTATTCCACTTCGAAGATATAAGTCGATAATTGCAGTGGGAGACAGCTCGCCTGCGGCGGGACCTAGTTCACCCACTTGGCAGGTTTGCGCTGGCAAAGAACCAGCTTTGCCCACAATCGGGGACCAGAGCGTCGCCTTCGTTGTATGTATTTTTGTTGTACACGTCACCCTATAGTGCGGTTGGGCTAGGGCAGATGCATTGCGTAGCGCATTTAAATATGTATTTGGCGAGTGATTTGTTCCGTTGCGTCACGAGTCAACTGTCACGAAACTAATTAAAGTTATGAGTCGGGGTTATTAAATGGAAGCGGCTTGCTCTTGTGCACCGCTTTGCAATATTACTCACGGATATATAAATAGTCTCAAAGGTGTATTATAAATATATATATATATCTCTTTTTAAATGGGTTAGTTCACTTGTACATCTGTGGTCACTGTAGCACAGTATTTAAAGTCTTAATATTTGTATACCTATTCTATGCATATAATAAGAATGAAGTGTCTGTATGTAATATCAAAATATATTTTTTTACGATTGGGTACGAACTTCGATCAACAATAAACTAGATAACGGGTCGGCGCGAAAAATAGGTCTCGGTAAATAAGAGCTCACTTGAAATGTGTGCCCTTATTTTGTTTAGTTTGTTTGAAACACAGCCAATGTAAGCCCCCAATGAAGTTAAAAGATGGCGTCTCTCTATAAATACGCCTCTCTGCCCTGGTGGGGCGAGACAAGAAGGGTATATGACCGGAAGTCAGATGTATTAACTGTCAAAAGTGGGCATGCCGGCGGGAAACGGAAGTGCCTATCTCATAAGTAAGCTTCGAATAAGGTAAGTAAATTAATATGCGTTTTATTGTAAGGTAAAACGCTTCTATTGTGAGAGGAGTAATTTATTACTTTGCTCGTTTTATCGTAAGTATTAGATAATATTTTGAACATTTGTGACTTTATTACAAGGTGTTGTGGTTGTAATTAGGTTGAACTTAAAACAGTTTTAAAACTTTTTTTCTCTTTTTCTTAGTAAACAAATAGCTACACATAAGTATATATTTACGCGGACGGCTTTTAGCTTCGATTTGTACATGACCCTTTGTCTAGTTATTGTTGATCGAAGAGTATGAAAGTATACATGTTACTGATAACAAAAAAGTAATTTTTAAAAATTTTGTCGGTTTCTCTGTCTGTCTGTTTGTTCTGGGTAATCTCCGAAACGGCTGGACCGATTTTGACGGGAGTTTCACTGGCAGACAGAAAAAAATACAACGTGTTACTTAGGCTACTTTAAATAGACTAGCTTTTAACCGTGTCTTCGTCTGCAATGCTATCTTCAAAACAGTTGAACCGATTTCCAAAGGACCTTTACTGGCAGATAGCTAACTTTATAAAGAGTAATTTAAGCAATTTTAATTTATACTAGTTGTTAACCGTGGCTTCGCCCGCAACGTTATCTCCAAAACGGTTGGACTGATCTTCACAAAACTTTCACTGGCGGATACCTGACCCTATAAAAAGTAATTAAATAGTTAAATTAAAAAGTAATTAAAATTACCTATTTAATTTATGTTAGCTGTTAGCCGTGGCTCCACCCGCAGTATTATCTCCAAAACGGAACGACCGTTTTTTACAGGATTTTCACCGACAGATAGCGGACATTATAAAAAGTCATTTAGTCTATTTTAATTTAGAATAGCTGTTAACCGTGGCTTCGCCTGCAGTGCTATGTCCAAAACGGTTTGACCAATTTTCACGGGACTTTTACTGGTAGATAGCTGACCTTATAAGAAGTAATTTGAGTTATTCTATTTAGACTAGCTATTACCCGCGACTTTGTCCGCATGAAATTTAGCAAAAATCTTTGTTCACTGTAAACATGTGCATAAGATGTGCGTTGTACTGAACTCCAAGAATATATATAATTTAAATTCATATATTTCTATCTATATATGTAACTTGAATTATATTGTCTTTTCGGCCATTTTGCCTTATTTACCGCGCTTTCGTCTATATAACTCAGCAACCATAGTAACATATAAGAATATAGTATCCAAGTCAATGAGCACTATTTAAATTGTGGAATATTAAAAACTGCTTAGATAGATATAAAGTTTTATACCTTGATTTAAATTTAGCTTCAGCTCATTCATTGTATACAATTCAACATTATAATTATTAGTAGGAAATTTGAAGTTAGAAGAGATCTTACTAAAAAGATAAGATAAAAAAACCATAAACGTATTACTTATTGACAATATGGGCATATTATATCAACATAATAACATCTTTAAGTCTTTATTTCATTAGTTCCTTATACAGTGTAAGTGAGCACTGAGGTGGGTTAAGGTTCCAAATATGTTGCTGATGATAAACCTCATTTGACCACTGTTAGTATTTATATATCTAATGTATACGTTACATGTCACTGTAGGTGGCGTGCATGTCGTACTTACAATTGTTTTTAAAGAGCATTTCTATAATTGTACATGGTCTCACAGTTTTATATTTCATTAATACAATTTAAAAAACGCGTGCGGAGCTGCGAGTACAGCTAGTGTATAATATTTTAATATTTTCGTTTGATCGTCCATATATCATCGAGGATAATAGTAAAAATGACAAAACTATTAAGTTGTGTTATAATTGAGGCAAGTTAAATGAAATAAATAAAGTTTAGGTAACCTAGTAGGATCTGATAAGAAGTCTGTTGTTTTTTCCATTTTTATTAGTCAATATACTAAGGTCGATATAAATGTACAGTAGTAGTTAAAATTTAAACGTAATTGCTACAATTGCCTTTCGTCACGCGTACCTAAAAATTATTATAAAGTACCAAACGAAAAAGAATAAGCTATTATTTATTTTGTAAACTATTATAACAATTAGCTTTATAAAATCACTAATAAAAATCTTTTTTTTTTAATTCATGTTACATTAGCAATTGCCGGCGACTTTGCACGTGTTAATTAGAACTAGTGGCCGCCCAGTGGTCGACATTCGACCATAGTTCATTGATTTTTTAAACGGATAAATATTATAATAATATTTGTATGTTATAATATCATTGTTGAATGTAGAATGAAAAAGGGTATTTGGAACGTAAGAGTAAAATAATACATACAGTCGAGCATAGCAACCTCCTTCACAACCTTTTTTGAAGTCCTTTATTGACAGATGTCAAAATGTCTTTTTTATTTACATGTGTGTATATGTTGTGTAAAATTGAAGCATTAGTGTGAGTAATGCATATTTTAATTAATTTAATGTACTTCTAATGCATTTTATATAAAATGAATAGGTTTCTGCACTTCTCCTCCATATAAACTTTAACTATACCAAATTTCACGTTTATCCGTTCGCCCAATTCCGTTAAAAAGGAATACAAAGTTTAGGCTTCACGTATTAATATATAGATAAGATATTTAATAACTTTACATTATTGTTTAAGTTACTCACATATAATATAGCTTTTTAATAGTTAAAGAACTTTGATAATCGGATCGGTCGTTCCAGAAATTTCCTCCTACAAAAAAAAAACATTCAACGATAGGATAAACCAGCTCCTAATTCTGGTAGTTACATCCGATTCACATAACATAAGTTACGTGTTTGATTCCCGTAATCCATGTACCGACAAATATTATCTTTCATAATATAGTACGCCGGCTTAGCGAATTGATTACATTTCCGATATAAAACAACAACATCTATATCATCATTATCATCTATGTATGTCGTGACATGTAAATCCGTATAACACAATATAAATTCTATTCGTTTTTCAATGATCAAAAATATATTTCTTTTTAGAAATAACAACTTTTTTGAAACTATTACTGGTTTCACTTTCTCATAAAACACCGACGTGAAGTAACAGTGCTTGCATTGTTGCGTTTCGTTCGGTCAGTGAGAGCACCGGAGGCCCACTTCCCCTCCCCTTTCTTTTCCTCTCCTTCTCCCTCCCCTAACCCTTCCCCCAAAGGGTGGCAACGCACTTGCAACTCCTCTGGTGTTGTTAGTGTCCATGGACGGTGGTGATCACTTAACATCAGGTGACTCACATGTTTGTTTGCCACCAATGCCATAAAAAAATGCCACATTTTATTGATAACTAGTTTCTGCCCGCAACTTCATCCGCGTGAAATAGTTACTTTGGACTAACGCTAATATGCAACGGAAGGTCCCACTGCTCTTAGCTCTCTGCTCTTAGCGTGATGGTATATAGCCAATAGCTTTTCTCGATAAATGAGCAATCTAACACTGAAGGAATCTTTCAACTCGGACCAGTAGCTCCGGAGATTAGCGCGTTCAACTAAATTAGTTAAAGATTATTATTCTCTCGTACTTAACTCGAGCTGTCAATCAAACTACTATAACTTATGATAGAGTGGACCGATTTTACTGAAACAAAGACTAAGTTACTCCCGACGATATGTTTTATGAGGTTTTATTGTGGTATTACTTTAGCAGTGATGCGTGTTCATACAAACAGACAGACAGGCAGACGTTTCTAAAAAGGATTGAAATGTATTCTATTACTTATTTCTAAAAACCTGCAATCACGAATCGAAAAAGTATAGACGCGTTAGATTTACATTATATATATATATAGAAGAAGATAGATAGATATCTAATTAAACTTTCTAATTTGATCACAAAACTATACACTACAAAGAGTAGAAACTGGGGCAACTTTAAATTTCAAATGGAGCTTGATAACTGGTATTCCCTGAAAGGGATTTCTATTTCTTGTGCCCGGACGTGCGGCCTGTCTGAGGCAGTAAGCCGAGTTAAGCTCGCACGCGAAGCATTTGTCTTTTGTACTGGTGCATGTCATTAAGAACAATGGAAGCAGTAAAATACTTGAGTGTTCTTTTTCCTTTTTGATGTCACTAGTATTTTGTATCTGTTAGAAAAGAATGAAACCACTGTCGCTTTTTTCATGTACCTCATTACATATCTTATTATTATTACTCAAAATGGGTGTTTAGGAGTCGAGTACACTGAATATTTATTCATGAAACTAACGCCTTAGAACTGTATTTCGCTTGGCTAAAATAATTATGAAAATCCATGTTACCTCTTTTTTCTTACAGTATTAGTATTAATTTAAATAGTTCGTGCTTGTTGCTAATTAAAAACGTTGCAGATCTATTTTAATGTAAGAAACAAGTGGACTTGGTAGTGTTTATTCCAGAGGCAAGAAAATCTCTTATAATTTAGTTATCTCTCGGCAGAGAAGATTACACTACGCAATGTTCTTTTTAAAATACGACTAACGTTTTGTTTCTCATAGAATATTCAAATTACTTTTGTTTGTTGCCAAAGAGATAAAAATATGCTATATAGTAATTTAATTAATGCCTTTATTCGTTAGGTTATTATTTACGCATCTAAGTAGCGGAACAAATTTTTCAATATATATCGTGGTTAACAAACAATGTAATTTTTACTAAATTTATTGAATTGTAGGATGTACTCATGGCAGGCCATAATTGCATTACGCTTACCATATCTCTCATATAAATCTTATATATAAATTTCTTCTGTACGTGTGTATGTCATTGAACTCCTCCTAAACGGCTGGACCGATTTTGATGAAATTTTGTGTGCGTGTTCCAGTAAATCCGAGAATGAGTTAGATTCACAATTCGCAATTGGTTCTGTGGTTAAATTTTAGATTTTCTTTTTATTATGAAGGCAGGACAACGTCCGCCAGGCCCGCTAGTTGAATGTAAAAATCATTACGATTCCTTATGTTAAAATAAAAAAACCCGTCGTGCAAGTTAGTCTCATCAGAACAGAGTCAAACAACACAGGTGGTATTCTTCTAAACGTCCGCTAATTTAGAGTAATTCAGCAGTACGGGGTAAAAATGGATCTAACTTTAATTTGTTCAACATTTTATATGGAGTCGAAACCTAGTGCATTCATTAAACGCATTTAAAAATATCGTAATTTTTAAAATGTGGTGCTAAAATAGACTGCTACGTCTGCTGCAGCTACCTTGAACAGATTAATGGTTCATAGAATATTATTCATACCAAAAGGCTCTCTGTAATCTGGCAGGATAAAACTTGGGATTTTTTAGAAGTATTATGTGATCTCCAAGACCTAAATATGTAATGTATATTATACTTTACAGTTAGTACTCCGACGGAACATAAATGCCATTGACAATTTCTATTAACCTATCCATACTACATACGATAGTGCTAATCGGAAATCATTTGGTAACAGTTGAAATTCCGAGTGTTGAGGAAACTAGGAAGACGAAAATGCGATACTAGCTCTCGCCGAAGCAATTGGGTCATGCATTGAGGTAGCTAGTCGACTTCTCCTGTTCAATTTTATTTTGGCAGCAGGACAAATTTTCAATTTGGAAAATTGTAATCCCAAAATTGTTGTTAGATTGTCGAGTCAATATAAAAATGCACTATATGTAACATTATGGGATCTCCGGATGAAATATGTAACTAATACGCAGAACAATTGGACTAGAGCAGTAACAGCTTTGGGTAAGCGCCAAATCTCGTAGTCACCTCACTTCCGACGAATGGGTACCTATATTTCTTCGAAAATGTAGTCGAAATATTGTTTAACGATTGAAATAAACTTCAATTACAAAATATATGAGGATTTAACTATTTAACCAATAAAATCATGTGTATGAGTTTCTAATATAATATTAAGGTTATATGAGCGTTTTCTTGTTTATCTATCTACTTCATCGGTCTTATAGAAAAATATAAATCTATACTAATATTATAAAGAGGTAAATATATCTAGTTATTAAGGTTATATGAGCGTTTTCTTGTTTATCTATCTATTTCATCGGTCTTATAGAAAAATATAAATCTATACATACTATTATAATATTATAAAGAGGTAAAGTTTGAGAGTTTGTGAAGTTCTAGGGGGTAATTTTAGGAATTACTAGTCCGATTTGAAACATTCATTTAGTGTTATATGGCTGGAGGAAGGTTATAGGCTATATATCATCATGCTACGACCAATACGAGGGGAGCACTAATGAAGAATGTTTCAAAATCGGGATTTTTTCCTCCTGAGAGCTTCCGCTGTTAGCCCAAAGTAAATATTCCATGTGGACGAAGTCGTGGGCAAAGGCTAGTCTAAAACACAGAAAATGTAATGAGATTTCACACGAATGTTCAAAATACATAGCACAGTTAAACAATACGAGGTAAATAAAATAACAGTGGAACATTATTTACTGAAAATTAAATGTTCTCAATAAGACTTGTCTGGCTTTGATTATAATGTTGAATCTATCAATTTTACATCTTCTTCTATCTTCTATACATATAATAGAAATGTGAATGTAACTTGTCTGTACTTTCTCGATTTTCTTGAAGAAGATTATTGCAGGTGTCTAAGAATAAGTAATAAAATACATTTTTTTATATATCATAGGAGGCAAACGAACAGGTGGGTCACCTGATGTTAGGTGATCACCACCGTCCATAGACACTTGCAACACCAGGGGAGTCACTAGTGCATCGCCAGCCTTTGTTTGAGGGAAAGGGACGGAAGGGGAGGGGAGAGGGGAGGAAAGTTGGGCCTCCGGCGCTCTGACTGACCGAACGAAACGCAACAATGCAAGCACTGTTACTTCACGTCAGTTTTCTGTAAGAGGGTGGTAGTAACCTGGACGAGCCGATCCATTCATGCTGAAACCAGTAATAGCTTCAGAGTGGCTCTACCACCTATTAAAATTTTAAAACATTTCACAATCATTTGTAGAAATGCCTGTCTGTACTGGGTTCAAAATAAAACTTCATCAAGAAAATTATAAAGTATATTATCGAGAGTAACTTGGTTTTTGTTTTATTAAAATCAGTATACTGTATCAAAAGTTATTGTCATTTTATTGACGACGCGACTTAGTATGAGAGAAAAGTAGATGAGCAAATGGACTAAATTGTTAACGTCTACGTCCGGTACCGTGACACACCCGAGAGGCGAGACTACAACGCCACCCGGGGAACCACTATTGACCTGCGATACCGCGCTATTGACTCTATCGGGGTGTTACTACTGACCTCGAACGCTATTGGTGGAAGTTATCGGCTGTTCATTATTCATTCCGGTGTGAGACTACATTGGTGATATATAAAGGGCAAGATGTCGCTGATCTGGGCGCACTCCTATGTGGAAGTTATTGTAAGGCGAAGCTCTGGCCAAATAAATAGTGACAGTATCTACTTGGTGTTTTATTGGCAATCCTGACTGCATCGACCCTATACGTGATTAGTGTAACAAAATACATTCAGATGACTTTATTAGTCATTGTTTTGTACATCTGATTCAAAGTGGACGAAGTCGCGGGCACAGCTAGTTTCTTATAATCTTCAACATCGATACTAATATCGGTTAATATGGCTACGATGTGTAGGATCAACTTGTTTTTCTGATTTGGTTTATTCTTTCTGTTTCTTTTAAATGCTCATGGTGTTGAAATCTTTATCTTAAGTAAATTGCAAGATAAGCTAACGCTGTAAAATATTTCGTATTTGGTATCATATAAACATTCGTTATATAAAAGCTCATCATTCGGAATTAGAATATTGTATTTGTTATAAGTACCATCAAATAACATACGCTAATTAGGGAATTCAGAGTTGGTATTTCAATTGATTTTGTTTATTTACCTGATTGTGTAATGTTTGTGTGTACGTATGTAAGTTTGTGTGTATAGGTGTATGTATGTCTCCTTATGAATATTAAAAACTAGCTTATGCCCGCGACTTCGTCCGCGTGACATAGTTACTTTTGGGCTAACTAACACGCAGTGGAAGCTCTCAAATGAAAAAGAAACCCGTTTTTTTCCTGTTGGTCTTAAGGTGATGATATATCTTTCCTCGATAAATGAGCTATTTAATACTGAGATTACAATAACTTTTTATAGAGTGGACAGATTTTAATAAAACAAGGACTAAGTTACTCCCAAGGATATGCTTTATTAGTGAGGTTATATTGTAAACCGAGTACTTTAGCAGTGATGCGTATTCAGACAAACAGACAGACAGACAGACATTTCAATGATTGAAATAAATGTATTTTATTACTTATT
>MU159584.1:0-44077 GCA_015888305.1 Antheraea pernyi | reverse complement strand
AATATTATTCGATACGAAATATATATAAGAGTTGTTGAGGTATGTATGCTTGGTACACACACATATATGTATCAACAACTCATGTATGAATAGTTAGCTTAGCTTAGGTTAGATCAGATAGATCGCGAATTGCATGTATCAGGCAACAGCCAAAGCCGAGGTGTGCCGTGCACCCTTGAGCTAGTTGTCAAAATAAAATCGGCTGAGTGCCTTAAGCGCTCGCCTTAGTAGCCCGGTGAAGCTGTTAAGATCCTGCTGGGTCAATAGCGTAGTCAGTTCGAAGAAAAAAAAAACCGCAGGCAAAAGTTAGTAGACTATATAATATACATGACATCTGTAATCGAAAGGAGGGGCGAAATAGATACATTTTTAACCTATAAATATTCAACCGAACGAAGGACTTATTTATTGATACATCTAGCGGATGTTACAGTATTTTTGCAGTTCTTGTTTTTCCTTATCAATAATTCTGCTTGTTAAGAGATACAGACTAGGATTCTCTAAGCAAACATTATAAGGGTTCTAATACATATTACTAAGAACTGATCTGTTCACTATTATTATAAACAAGCTTTTGCCTGATTTTGAAACATTCTTTATTAGTGCTCCGTTCCTATTGGCCTTAGTTTGATATGTAGCCTATAGCCTTCCTCGATAAATAAGTTACTAACACTGAAAGAATTTTAAATCGGACCAGTAGTTCTTGAGATTACCGCGTTCAAGCAAAAAAACTCTTCAGCTTTTTAACTAATTTAAACGCATTAAGCTACACAGAGGATTACAAAACGTCGGATAAAACGCACAAACGCGTTAGCGATGCTAAAAAGCAAGAAGAATTTAAAACATAATAATTTATCGTCCTTTTTTGTCAATTAAACTACCTTGTGTTTTTATTCGTTGTAAAAATTATTCCCTTTAATGAAAATATCTAGACGTAATATCATTTCATTGATAATAAAGGGTAGGTATTTGGGTGCTTTTTTCTAAACAATAATTTTTTTCGGCCCCGAAGCAAAATGTTATTGAAAATATGTAAAAACAAATTGCCTGAAAATTTGAGCCCTTAATATTAACATGCTCGTAACTATTCTCTCGGAGCGTGCGAAGATTTCCTATATGAAATACACATGAACTTTTTTTTTAATTTTTATAACTTGGCGTTATTTTATGTTATCTCTATGATTACTCAGGATTAAGCTCTCTACAATAGTAGATAAATATTGCTACTTAACTTTATCTCACATCGGTGAGCTCAAATTTTCATGCATTTTTTGTACATATTTCCAATTAAATTTTGCTTCGGGACCGTAAAAAAATTGTTTGTAAAGCAGGTATAATAATATTAGTTTCAGTTTTATTATGTACTGCTCACAGAACTTAGATAAATTGTTTTGATTACAAGGAAATATTTTCCTTTAAGTCAAGGTAAAGCGTATATATGGATCGGTTTATCACGAAAATAAAGGGAAAGTAATTTGTTCTATATATGTTGCTTTGACAACGGTAGGGGAGACCGGGGTTGGTTGACTCAATTTCAGTTAAGTCGCACATATATGTGGTATCTGTACATAATACATGTTATATAGGTATGTCAATAAATCAGTTGTGTCGCTGACTCGGTCTATAATTGTTCTCGCTCCACATTTTATCCCTAATATTCTACTATGTTTTTGTTATTTTAATATATACTATTGTAAAACTCAATATATCTGATATATACAGTGTATGGTATCCTTTGTGCTCGACACTGGCTCGACAATGTCCACGTATTAGCAAATATAGCACAAACGTCCACACACGCCCGCGGCTCTCGTGACAATGACGTTTGCTGTATGCTTACCAACACACGAGACAGCGTATGTATGCTTTACCGCATACACTACATACAGTATTAAGCTTGGACGATAGATGAAGAAAAGTTTGCAATATATTATAATATAGTGTATAGGCTTGATCATATAGAATACCAAAAATTACTAACCTATCCCATGCCCGGGGTTGGTTGACTTTTCGCTAGGGGTAAGTTGAGCTAAGAAGTAAATAGTCCATAGATAATCCATACACAAAAAGTAATTGTGCGCGAGCTCTTCCTCAACACTAAATATTTCAATATTATAAAAAATATATTATATTATGAAGTATTATGAAGAAACCATTCGATAGTGCTTTATTTGTACCCGTTTGTAGCGCTTTTATTTTCGTTTGTACCTCAAAATAAAAACAGTTGTAGCGTTTTCAAAATTTGACCCAAACCCTCTTTGAGATATCAAACTTCTGGTAACGGGATTCGAAACTAAATTATTTCTAGGCGCTTGTACCACTTTTATTTTTTCTTTTACTTCAAACACAAAAAAGTTACAGGAATATTAAAATTTAAGAAAAATAGCAGTCTTAGTTAAAATAAAAGGAAAATCTTTAAATGAACTTCGTCGTGTAAATATATGAACTTGCAGGTAACAATTAGAATTTTTGCAATAATTCAGATATATATATATATATAGAAAAATCCTGGACATAAAAAGTGTCAAACTTTCCAAAATTAATTACTGGGTATCGTCGTGCAATCGTTTGTACCCGTAGGAAAAACTTTAATTTTCGAAAATATCCCAGATTATAAAAAAATAGAAGCGTTTGAAAATTTTCGTGCAAAGTGCTGATTTTCGTTAATACCCAGTATTTTGAAAATCTATAAACGGAAATCGTCAAACAATCATTTGTATCCGTAGGTAACACTTTGAACCATAGAAATAAAAATATCTTAACAGGTTAGGAAATAACAACACTTAGAAATTCTGTTTTTAAGTTTCTTGTAAAGTTTCTGTTTTTCGATTTATATTAATCTTTCAAATAGACCTCGCCGTGCAATCGTTTGTGACCGTAGGAAATACTTTAAACCATAAGAATATCTCAACAGAACAGGACATAGCAGTCCGGAAATGGAAAGTTGGAAGTTAAAACAATAGGAGTTCGGAAACTTGTAAGGAAATGGTTCGAAGTGTTTCCTATGGTTACAAACGATTACATGTGTAGCGCCCGCTCTCAACCATGTCCGCTACTGAATTTCTCTATCTCCATATACATCTCTTTAAGCGCTACTGAACCTCACTCTCTTCCTCACCTTACTAGAGATTCTAATATTCTGGTTAAAGGCAATGCATTAATTTTTTTTTTACTTTGATCATTTAGAAAAGTAGGCCCATTATGTTGTGAATTGGAACAAAGTTATAGTAAAACATTACATAGAACAAATCTAGGATAATTAGAACTTTACCGAATACATGATAATAAGTATTAAATGCAATTGTTTTAAAATCAAATAAATAAAACAAAGTTAATATCCATATGATATGTTAAATTAAATCCAATATACATTCTGATAATATTCATAGCTGTGTGAATTAAACATGTGACTGTGTATGTTGAGTGTGTTTAAGTCTATTCATCTGATGGGAGAGGCCCCTCCTTCCACAATCCCACAAAACTGTAGTATACTGTACTTGCAAACAAAATGCGCATGTGCGTGTTTGTGTCAGTGTGAAGTTTTCGAGCGTTTGTAGGTAGTTTCCGTACTGTCTCTTATATTTATACTTTGTCGCGGTGCAGGTTCACATTCCCAACTGACTCTCTCATAATCAACAATCATGTGTCATTTACATAAACATCGGTTATTGAGCAGAAACCCTTTTGTTTTGTAGTCCGCTTCATTTATAATACTTCAACTAAATTCCATTGTTAATTTGTCACAAATGGGTGAAGACATTGGTTTATGCTACTTGCAGATAAAAAAGGACGGCAAACAGCGAACAAGTGCTTTTTACCGCTAAAACGAACATACGAACTTCATTTACAGATTTTTGTCTTATTTTAAACTAAGATTGCTATATTTATTTAAAATTTTGAAATAACTCCACCTTTTTGGGGTTTGATGTAAAAGGGAAAATAAAGTGGTGCAAATGTATAGAAATGATTTCGATTCTAACTCGGTTAACAGAACTTTGATATCTCAAAGTGGGGTCTAATTTTTAAAACGCTAAAACTTTGAGGTATAAACGAAGCACCATTGAATGGTATCTTCAAAATATATTTTTTTGTTCAAAATGTTGCTAAGTTCACATAGCTGATTTCGAAAGCAATGTTTATTATCTTAGCAATATATTATTTATAAAGAGGAAAAACATAAAAAAAACTGAAAACACGCTTTGCTTACGTTGACTTTTCCGCCACTACCGCATACCCCATTTCTCCACGGCAAGAAAACTCACATCGCTGAACGTGTAGCTCTTATGAAACTCTTAGTTCTTTCTTAAATCTTTTATAACTTTATATTACACGAATTTACCGTGATCTTCTTTTTTAGATAAGGACCATGTATCAGAGAAGTGAAACTAAAAAGACTTGATGATTTTATCGAACTAGTAGTTTTTGTGTGAATCACGCACATCGATCGATCGAAGGTGAAAGGATATGAAAGTAGAAGAAAAACAAATAAATTATAGATGAATCGTGTAAAGAGTTGTATGTTTATAAAAGATAATAATATTAATTTATAAGCCGACAGAGAAGAGTGGAAGAGAAAACTATTGTGCCGAACTTACTTAAATGAGATAAGGAGAAGAAAATTATGATGACATTTCGGTAGCATCACACTGAAATTATTTTCCTCTTTTAATTGTACATACGACTAACTCTTAACATGTTTTTATTTACCTATTTTTCCTGCATACTCTTAGTCCACACCTTTTTTCTGAAATCGTTTTAAATCTAGTCTAGGTTAAAAATATTATTAGTTTTAAAATGTTAAGATTATTCTTTCTTTTAAATTATAGCATTATAATGAATCCATAGCATGGTGGCAGGTTTATTAAGCCCGTCTGGCTGGCTACCACCCTTAAATTGAATATGTGACGCTAAGCTTCCATGGATGTGTTCCGAAAGCTACACTCACGCTATTTTCACTTCTCATATTCGGATTTGTATGGAGAAGGCTCGTGTATTTTTGGTTATACTTTCTGTAGATGGCACTGTAATGTAAATTTGTTGCCAAGTTGGATAACAAAAGATGATGGACAACAATTAATTTTGACATTTCTGACAACTTTCAAATATTTGTTTTCCTTAACTTCGTTTGTGTATCTGTTACGTGAAAGAGCTACGTTAAATTTTCTTGCCACCCACAAAACTATTTTATGTACCACCGGATCTAGTTATGAACATTGACTCTTGCATACACTCGGATTTTGAATTGCCTATCGATAAATATATTCATTACAAATAAAAATGATTAAAAGCTTGTATACGATTTACGCAATATCGCTTTATGCATATATTATTATTATTAAAGCCTTTATTGCTGAAACTATATTCAATATATACATTTTTTTAATTTTTTTTACTTAAGCCTAACACATCAGGTTATCTGTTGTAGTAATGAGCGTATCACTTGACATGTAGGCCTCTTCCAGCTGTTTCCAACTTTTTTTATCATTAGCTTTTCTTTGCCAGACTGAACCACCCACTTTCCCACTTTTATATCGTCTATCCATCTCTTAACTTGTCTCCCTCTTTTCCTTTTACCATCTCGTGGGTACCATTCCGTAATCGTTTTGTCCATTTTATCTTACTATCTCTATATTACTATCTTGTCCATTGCCACTTTAGTTGCTTAACTTTTTTTATTATGCCTTGTACTTATATTGTCGGTTTTATTTCTTGAGCTCTTTTCCGGTCTTTTAGTGAGACTCCCAACATACTACTTTCCATTCCCCTTTGACATGTTCTTAGTTTTAAATAATGCTTTTGAGACAGCGCCCACGTTTGACAACCATACATATATACATAGTTATAAATGTAGGTATCTCTATAACCAACAGACATAAGGCCCAAAACCTTATTATAGAGGCGCTGATTGGAAAGAACGAGTGCGACCTCTATTTATATAACGTACTCTGTGGCTACAATTGAGCCAGTTCTTCTAGTTCGTTACCAACACAGATCAAATCGTCATTAAACATATAGTAAGATTGTGGCTAAACACTAAAACCTAAGTATTGAGAGAAATTCTATTGACGAGATCTTTGCCTACTATTTACACTAATAACATTGTTGTCACTCGTATAACAGCTGCCTTGTAAATCAAACGAGATCGACTTATATATAGAAGACATTCACACTGACCATCGTAAACATGTTATAAATATTTACGATTGTCAAGGTTAGTCTATTAATGTCGAGTTAACTATGAACCATTTCATCTTATATTCATATGCAAATAAAAAGGCGTAAAGTTTATTTCATATTCTAAGAAAATATGTTATTCCAACACCGCACGCGCCACGGATGCTGATGTTTGGATGTTTATAAATCGTTTGTAATCAATCTTCGTTCATCTTTAGGTCTTGAGTGTGAAGAGGGATTCTACTTTATAGACTTTATCTGAATTTATTAATTCTTAAACATGTTTTTTTATCTTGTTATGTCTGAACTTTGTAAGAATCGAAATTTATTAAGCCTTTTTAATGAGCACTACTCACAGTATTAAGTACTAGGGCATAAACAAAACCATAAGGTTATTAAAAGGAGATATATATATATATATATATATATATAGAACATAGATACAAAAAAAATAAGTGAAAATTTAAAACAACGGAACAACTGTGCTCTTTTTTAAATTCTTAAATCAATTATAGTCTCAATTATTTAAGGAAGTGTCTATTCGTCCGTTAAAAAACGGATGAATAAAATAATTTAATCGTCCGATTATTCGGACTACCAGATAAATCATACAAAATGCGTTGGATTGCATACATGCATGAAAGTATCCACTTATTATTAATTTTGTGTGTCGATTAGGTTAGGTTAGACTTGCGAAAAAGAAAAACGCGAGACGGCCGCGTTAGCGGTCGGCGAGCGCGGTTGATTGAATACGAAAATATCCACTTATTATTAATTTCAATTCATAAAACGAGGAAAATTAGCTTTACAACATTTTTATCTTTAAAAAATTAAATGTTACCGTATGGCAACTTAACCTTAGGTAAACGAAGTGTCTATTCGTCCGCTAAGCAGATGAATAAAATAATTGAATAAAATAATTTTAACAATAAATAGATGTTATCGGACGATTAAATTATTTTATTCATCCGTTCAGCGGACGAATAGCAATAGCCATTATTTAAATATCATAATTATTAAACTGAAATTATTAACATGAAATGGTTTTGAAATCTAATGACACTTCGAACAATAATTATATTCATTTTTATATAGTTTATTAATTAATAAAACATGATGGGCTATACAACCTCATCACAAAATAACAATATTACATGTACTCAGTCTGCCGCAAGTGTAATACGTCACGAGCATGTCGAAGTCATCGGTGACGCGAACCCATAAGTGTTACCGTACCAAAAAATCGCTCAACACTGCTAAAGACGTTGTCACTTCGAAAAAACTCAGAATAGTACTCTTTAAAGTTTCTTTTTGTACGTAAGAGGCAGAAATGCTTAAACTATACCCATGTAGTATCACTTGAAATTTAGTTGTTTACAAAAATTGTCATTCATTGAAACTTGTCTAAAAGGAGTGAAAAGTTGCTCACAATAAAATTTTGTTGCCATAGAATATTAACATTATAATTCACAGTGATACGACTAATACAGCTTTTCACAATAAAGATGAATATGTACGAGTATATAAAGTAATAAGTTAGCTGATTTATATGTCAGCTAATAAAATAAATAATTTAATTAATTACAAATGTGGGCAAAGCAACAGTAAACAATCCGATAAAACATAACAATAATAAAAAGTAGTAAACTATACTGAAAACCTACAACGCTTTATCACATGGATACAACTTACATAAATTATTATTAATAAATAATAATAAAAAAAATACGTGCGTGTATCAGTGTACACACGTAAGAAGTGAAACTTCTTTATGATATCATTTTTCGAAAAATGATCTACTATATTTACAACTTTACAGAAATTGGTTAAATAAAGCTAAATTAGAAAAAGTTTAAGCAAAAGGCTTTTATTATTATAAATATGGATACAAATAATTCAATTATTTTACCTTATTGTTACTAAGATTATAATAGCATTTCATCAATTATGTTTCATTAATTAGAATAGAATTATAACTATTAGATTTATCGTTATTATATATTTTTGAAATTAATGGCATATGATAACTGATATATGAAATTTATGGTTTACATTCCACGGAATCTGATTATTGTGAGAGTACCTTTAGAAATAAACATGGCGCGTAACGTATAAATGTACAGAAATTAAGATGGCGCGTAACCGAAAAACGTTACATACGTTTTTACATGCTCTAAAATTCCTCCATACGTCGATTAAGAAGTTTCACTTCAAAAATTAAATTATGCAAGAGAAAAAGATTAGAAAAAGAAAAAAAAATGTATAAGAATAAACGAAAATGTGAATATGAATTAATTTATAAAAACTAAAATTAACGTGCGGCATTTAGGCAGAACTTAAAAACTATATTAAGTTATAGTTTTTCGTTACGTAAAATAAAGCATTCATGCGATAATATTAGAAAATCTTAAAAAAAAAACGTAATGGCGAAAAATTACGAACTGTAAATTTTGTAGGAAAATATTACGCATTTTTAAAATAATATCATGGCCACAGTCAGTGATAGTTTGTTTGTCTATGATAAATTATAGCATCATATATGTTGGAACTTTCTGGATACGTTCGCACGTAAATAAATAATCAACATTCATCTAACGTCATTCGCTAATAAATATGTGAATTGTTTATTTACTTTACCATCGGGACGGTTAATGATAATCTTTAATCATTTTTATTAACTAAAAAACCACTCTGGTGTATGTTCGTATTCAAACGATTTATTTTTGATGTGAAACATCTATTGGCGGGGGTAAACCTGATTGTTGGTATGTTGAGATGTGGCGACGTAAAACACGAACTTTGCACTATTAACGAAATACTCAAAAACATTTGCAACTCTACAGATGGAGATATAAAAATAAGATTCAAATCGTTTTGTCGACCAGGACTCGCTCCATCGTCGTACGGGAGTCCTATCTCACCTGTCTTGCGTGACGATGCGCCGCAATATCGCTCCTGCAGCCGGCGACGGCCTCGAGAAGCACCAAAAGGCCCGTCTCAGGGCAAACTGGAAACCTCTACGTCATCACGACGCACGACACTTAGCAAACCTACGGACAACGCCGATTCATTAACGACGACGACACCCGCTACCCCTACCGGACTCCGCACTGCTGCGCATACAGCGCAACAGCAGACACCCGATGCTTCCTGTAATAAAAATATTTTATTTATTTATTTATTTATTAGGAAAACTAACAGCTATAATATACAAAACATAGTTATTAGACTAGAAAAACATCAAGCCATTTATAAGTCTTCGCCGATATAAAACAGAACATAAAGAATAAGAGGAGAGCTAACACTCCCAGAGATTCCCACGTAGAAAAACGCTTCCCTCTAATAGAGGCAGCGCGACGCAAGCGCGAATATCAGCAATATAGCCCCAATTCGAGCCACACTGAGTATAACCCGCCACCATCTTCACCACAATTGATGCCTGAGAAAAAGAGGCTAAAACTTCACCCGCAACCCCCGTCTACGTATATGGAACTAGAATATGTAGCAGTTCAAGATATACCCGTCGAGAGCCGCGAGGCGCCACCGGCGCCCCTAGCACTGCACTCAGCAACTACGATGCCCGCAGGAAAACATACGAAACCCGCTACGTCCAAAAGCGTTACCGTGGAGAGACCACCTAGCGCTGCGACAGTAGCGCCGAAAGAGACGCCACTACAACGTACGGAACCCGCAACGTCGAAAAGCGTTACCGTGGAGAGACCACATAGCGATACGACAACAGCGCCACAACAGAAGCTTCGATTCCCGGCAATCGTAGTGGATCATCTCCCAAATTGGGCAGCCCACTTCGAAGAACTAGGAATCTTGTTCAACAATCGAACGCTACCTGCACGAGTCTTCAGGAATAAGATTCATTTCTTTCCGAGGAACTCAACGGATAACCGCATAATCAGAGATTACCTCAAAAAAATCGAACATGAAGGCGTGAGATGGTCTGCCCCCCATCCCCCGCCGACTGCAACTACTCAACCCCGATTATTGAGCCGCCACCAACACAATCTCAACCTCAAGAATCAAGTAGCGAACCAACGAACATATTACATCGGCAACGCTTTCCCCCGATTATCGTGGAGCGTCTGCCCAAATGGACAGAACACTTCAGGCATCTGGCGGATATGTTGGGACGCGCGCCGAATGCACGACCGCTCGGAAGAGGCATACGCTTCATACCGACGGACACCGCAGAGAACCGGATTATCCGTGTATACCTCGCCAAATTAGAGCGAGACGAGGGAGTGAGTTGGTTTACATACTCACTCCCCACCGAGCGCAACTTAAAGGTCGCAATACGCGGTCTGCCCGAAGAAACTCACCCGGACGAAATTGCCGAGGCTCTCCGGGAGAAGGGACTGCACCCGGAGCACGTTCGGGAGACCAAAGGGAGGAGAGGAAGACAGGGGAGCATTTTCTTCTGCTCTCTAAAGAGAACACCAAACACGATCCCAGAAATATACGAAATCTCAACACTCCTACTTATGGATGTGAGGATCGATGGATGGCGTGGGAAGAGGGGCCCGGCACAATGCCATCGGTGCCAGCAGTTCCGGCACTCATCCAACAACTGTCACCGCCCTATCGCATGTGTGCCATGGGGCGGACCACATCTCGCGTATCAATGCACGCGCCCACTCGACGAACCGCCAACCTGCATAAACTGCGGGGGAGCTTCACCCCTCCAACAACGTGACGTCATGTCCGGTATACAGGAGGGAACACAGAAACCGCAGAGCAAGTATCATCGCCAGGACAGGTGATACCAGAAGAGCGAAGACGTACATTGCTCCTGCACAAGTTGATGTCGAGGAATCGGCGGCGGGCAGCCTAATGGCGGCCGCTAACGATCCCTCCCACAAAAGAGATCTTATCAAGAAAACGAAAAAGAGAACCACACACCCGACAGGGCGCGACCACGCAAGAAACCCTCAGTGAAGGCCTGGTGGCACCTCACTCACGAAGAACTCGCAACCGCCGACACCCACGATTCCAGTCACCTCCGCAAGGGGGCGATACTCAATCACCATCCAGCGCACGTCATCATTTTATACTATAGTGTAAAGCAAAGGACCTGTCCGTCTCAACGGACAGCGATGGACATACCACTGTAGAAGGCAAATCGCCTTGATCTGCCCGCCCAGAAATGGTAGGTTGAGAAGACTCCCACAGTTTGTCGGCCACTCGTTCATTAGTGTTACTTGGCACGCGCCGATGACCTAGCACCCTTTGATAAATGCCGCCAAACACACCGCGCCTACGCCTAGCGGAGATTTCTTTAAATTTTGTATTTAATAAAAAATAATATTTATGTAATAAATAAATAAACCATAATTATTTTATGAAACCAATTTGTAATGCTTTGGCTTTTCATTATTCCATAGCTGATTCCCGTCGTAATCTGTGCTTTTAGGAATAACTTATACAAAACAATTTCGATGTTTCACTTCTGCCAGGCGTCCCGTGACGGCTCCATCTTTTAATTACATTTTGATATATCTATTTTTAAGAATTAATAACTTAACGATCAATATACATTATGTTAAACCTACAGAATATTTTTTTATCGTTGGAATAAGAGATGCTGGGTTCCATAGTTTAGGTAATTTATGAAGTTCAGGGTTTATGATATAATAATACAGGTACAAATTTTGAAAAGCGTGATTATTTTAACTAAGATTTGTTTAAAAAGTAGAATAGAAATATGTTTTGGAACGTATTTCCATAGATATGTAACAAAACCTATTCAAAATTGCCAGCAGTCGTATGTAGATTATATAAGTGGGGTGTAAGAGGTGTCGAATAGGGGGTGTAAGAGGTGTCGAATCTGGGGTGTAAGAGGTGTCGAATAACATCTAAGACTTGAGACATCCAAGCCAACCTCACCTGCACGTGGTGCACCCTGTTGAATAACGAACGAGGCAATGGCGAAAGCGGGGTGGTAGGGTTTTACAGACTGACTGGGTCGCAACCACCATGTATATGGCGAAAAAGCCCGTCATAGTGATTTGCTTCTGCGGGTCGCGTTTCGGGATCAGCCTGTGTATATCCAGCTTTTCACAGGCCGGCATAACAGCGGTGACCGGCGATGGATAGTGTGTCACTCGGTGATCGCCGTTGTTTTTGGATTGTACTGTGCTTACCATCAGGCACAGATTTTTAGAATATTCAGCCAGAACGGCGCAATTGTATCTTACTTATTGAATCTTACTATTCTATTGATTCATGAGGTTACGGATTTGATCCTCGCACATGACTGACTTGTCTGATGAGCATAAGTTTAATTTTTTTATCCGTGTATTACGAAACAACGTTTAGTCGGTCAGTCAGTGAAGCCAATATTAACACTCTATAGGCACTGTGACTATTTAATCCGACAGAGCTTCGCCCTATAATAACTTTGACATAGGGGTGACTCTCCGATCAACAAAAATGTATAAGTCGAATTCTGTAATAGGGTGGCACTAGTGTTAATGTTTCGGTCGCATCTCAGATGTGTTGTCGCGGTACCGGGAGTAGATGTAAGTCCGTTTAACCATCTGAATATCATTTTATTCCATACAAATATTATAAAGGCCATATTAAATCATTAAAATGAATTACAAAAATAGAAATCATGACACGTGTGGTAAATATATCTACGTACAAGTTTTTCACTGCGGCTTCGCTCAGGTTGACTTATCCATCGTTAATAGTATATTTTTATGAATGCTATATCTAGCATATATACTTTTCTGTACCCCTGTGAATGAGTTTCATGATGACCGGTCGCGTAGTTAAGACGTGATAATGTAACAAATAAACAAACTCACATTCCCGTATATAATATTAGTTAGGATTATGTATGTATATCAACTGTATAGTTGCTTAATACAAGATATGCTTAGTGTGTGAATTGTAATTGTTTTTTTATGCGACTGGGGGCAAACGAACTTGCGGATCACCTGGTGTTAAATCATTACCGCCGCCCATGGACACCTGACACAAAGGGAATCATAGATGCGTTGCCGGCCTTTGAAAAAGTTATAGGCTCGTTTCATATCATTAATGTTGTTAATTTAAATTACTGCTAATAAAGATCGTACTCTTTGTCTTATTAGCTCAGTTCAAATGTGTATAGTACCTACACAGGTTGCATCGTGAGGTAATGTAATTAATTTTGTTATAAATTTATATCTTTCAGCAACAACCAGCTGCAACCCATAGATTATTAGCCCGAATGGATACACTGTATAGAATTCTTTATTTATTTTCCTGTGTTATTTATTAATGCAATTTACTACCATGTATTTAGTACTTGCACAGATGACATCACAAATATACACATACTAAATTAGATATATTTCTGTATCAGTATTTATAATGGTTTATTTTATCAATGGTTATTTTTAAAATAACCTTGCACATTGCATTATATTAAAAATAGTAACTTCGATAGTATTCAAGCAGTATCTTAGTACTCTAAGACTGTGGACTGTGTTATGGAAATTTAGGCTTGATATTGTACATTTATTTTTTCGCAGTTTGAAATCGCCAAATATGTCGTAGGCTGGCGTGGTGAATGTCCATACCTCCCTCCCAGCCTCTTACAGGCTGATGTTACGTATAAAATTATGTTCTTATACTTACGAGTAGGTATTTATTTACGTATTTCTTTCCGTGATCGTTTTTATATTGTCTTTATTCACTTATTAAACTGAAATTCTATAAACATTGAAATGATTATTCTACTAACGTCATATCAAAGTAATTATTATTCGCTAATTATAAGAAAAAAAATATTGATAAATGGGTTCAATAAATAAAATGCCACAAATTAGAAAGAGAAGTTTCGCCATTATGTTTATAATGTTATTGTTATTTTTTCACATATTTTGATTTACTTAGGTAGAAATTTAGAAGTTTCTGTTCAGAAGTGTAAGTTTCTGTATATGTTGAAGTCATAATATGTAAGTGACGAGCAAAGAATGATTATAAAGTCGCTGTGAGTTATGTCAAGATGATTATTTTATCACCAATCAATATATATCGCTTAGTAGATATAAATGTTACATAAGATAAAAATATTACACACGTAATAAATCATAATGGAACTTGAAATCTTAGTTATTAAATACAGGGCAAAGGACTTATGTCCTTTTGAAATTCGTCGAATCGGTTTATAATATCGGGAACACTGAACAAAGCAACAAAAGGACTATTAATATAATTTAAAAGTAATTTAATAAACAGATAAATATGTTACACTTGACAAATGATAACCTGTTGTAATTTATAAAAAGAATCACAGCTATTTGTTCTGTCAAAATTAGATCGCTCCGTGTATTGTATCACGCAATAGTGTGTTAACAAGCATTTAGGTAGTCGTATGTCAAAACGGTGTGAAATGTTTTGTAATTATTTTTGCATGTTTATGGTTACAAGTTTTCGAGCGAATTTGTAAAGAAGAACTTGTTATAGCAAGTTTGAATTATAATTTTATTTTTGTATGGGGTATGTTGACAATATCTCGTATTAATTTTATTATTTATTTAATCCTATAGCTAATATAACATATTTTATCATCGTAGCTGGATTGATAACTCTATTTGTTGCTGCAAGGTTCAATTTATATGGAATGACCACTGCGGTCAAAAATCTCTAAAAACTACGAAATATGTTGTTGTATTCGCATATGAAAAATCGTTTAGCATATGTATAGTTATGAAATCGACAATAATACAAATTTGTTTAACATATCTATTTATTGGTAAGGCCGGCAACGCACCTTTCTTTTCTTTTTAACGTGGGGAAATCCCTTATGGATACGCCCCCCCTCTCCTCTGAGACGCCGTCTCTCTGCCTCTACCTCCCTGGGAGCCAGAGATTTCCCTGTCTATGTCTATGTCTATGGACGGCGGTGATCACTTACTATCAAGTGACCAGCCTGTTCGTTTGCCTCCTACAACATAAAAAAGTGTTAAAAAAGTAAAACGCAGCTGATTTTGCAAACTTTAAAGCGACTTATTTCTATTTAAATGCATTTGTTAATTTAAATTTTAGATATAAAATGTAATTTATTATTTAGCTCCAAAAATTGCAAATAGGCAACTGCTAATATGCTGTCCTTCCTAAACACGTAGCGACACAATTTTCCGATAACAAAATATATGTTTTTTTTTTATAGTAGCACGGCAAAATGACTGCACCAGGCCTGATGGTAAGCACAGTATCCAAATCCAAAGTATCCAAAAACAATGTCTACCACCGAGTGACACATCATCCATGTCATGTCATATCATGCTGTCATGCCGGCCTGCAAAAAGCTGGATATGCACAGGCTGATCCTGAAACGCGACCCGCAGAAGCGAATCACTATGACGGGCTCTTTCACCGTATACATGGTGGTTGCGACCCAGTCAGGCTGTAAAACCCTCCCTCCCCGCTTTCGCCATTGCGTCGTTCGTTATTCAGCATGTATACCCACCACGTGCAGATGAGGTTGGCTTGGGTGTCTCAAGTCTTATGATGTTATTCGACACCCCTTACACCCCAATGTCATGTATATACATGACATGTCTTCTTCGTCCTTAAGACCTATTCCAAACTTCATACACTTGACCACAATCTTTGCTCTAATATCTTAACTTCTAACGGTAGTACTATAAAAATTCTACCAAACAGTAATTTACAAAAAGAAATCACTATGATGACGTTATCTACTATGGTATATATGTTATGTGATATATATATTGAAGAAAAGAACGTCATCTCTCATTTTAAACATCTTCAGTTTTCTTCACAATCATGCGTTCACGACGCTACCAACCGTTTTAGATCTAAGATCAATCTTGTATAGTCCTTGTTTCTACATACATTCGCATTTTTCAGTTGTTCTGTCATAACTCATATCACCAGCTTGTCCAAATCAACGATGGAGAACAACATAGTAAAAAGTTTATTGTTGCAATAAGCATATATGATATATGCATGGCTGTTTGCCAATATGTCGTGTGTACATTGGTCTACGGTAATATAACTTGTGAACCAGATAATTATTGACACCTATTAAATTGCTAAATTTACGAGTTCCACGTTTACTGTAGTACTGCAGCCTCTATTTATTTTATTGTCCGAGTGGAGTCAAAGTAACAAGTTTCTTTCTATTTAAAATTGTTCATTCATCAATTATAATGCCACTAGTTTTGGCTGTGGCTTCGTTACACCTCGGTAACACTATTTTTTTTTTATGAACCCTACTCTTTGTCCTTTAACTATACACCTGAAAACGTGTATGCAAATTTTATGATGATCGGATGAGTAGTTATGGTAAGCCGTGAACATGTAAAAATAAAACAAGCTCACTTTCGCAAGTATATTTTTAGTAATATCCTCAATATTACTAGATGTGCCCGCAGGTGCGTCCTCATGGGATGTCATGTATAAAAAACAGTGATTAAAAATTTCAAATAGGTGCCCTATACTGTGTGTTGTACTTAATATGAATGACTCTCGCGACGTGGTACTACAGGCAGCATCCAATCCTGGCTCACGCTCTGTGAATGTATGTACATATACCAAATACTCTCTGAAAACAATATCCGATACGAAATATATATAAGTGTTGTTGAGGTATGTATGCTTGGTACACTTGTCCTTTAACTATACACGTGAAAACGTGTATGCAAATTTTATGATGATCGGATGAGTAGTTATGGTAAGCCGTGAACATGTAAAAATAAAACAAGCTCACTTTCGCAAGTATAGGTTATCCTCAATATTACTAGATGTGTCCGCAGGTGCATCCTCATGGGATGTCATGTATAAGAAACAGTGATTAAACATTTCAAATAGGTGCCTTATACTGTGTGTTATACTTAATATGAATGACTCTCGCAACGTGGTACTACAGGCAGCATCCAATCCTGGCTCACGCTCTGTGAATGTATGTACATATACCAAATACTCTCTGAAAACAAATCTCTGGAATTCAAAACATCAGTTAGTCGTGCTTCAGGCTCCATACTTTTTATTTGATCGACATGAAACTCTTATAAATTCTGGATTTAATTTAATTAATAAGGTGTTAGCTATCTCATTTTAAAGATATGTCACTGTTTTATTCGGTAGAGAATCTAATCTAGCAGTCTTCCTTAATTTTCAGTGAATCTCTCATCCTTTTTAAAATTAGAATACTGAGAAATACTCGTACATTTACAACCAGACCTTTTCTACAAAACCAAATATTGCAATACATCGCGAAAGTCACAGTTCCAATTAAAATAATTCATTTTTATGTACTCTTGTAACCAATATACTAATAAGATACTTTTATAAGAAAGCAACGTTTAAACCAACTGTTGCCTTTTTTATATTCTATTTCGTTAGTCGTACAGTTTTATATATATGAAATAGGTATTTCACGTCATTAAAATGAATAAAAACTGCTGCATTAAACTTTGGGAAAGCCGCAGATTTGTACATCGCTAAATTATGTAAATATCATTTAATATATCTTGAGTATATAGCCTGAGGCAAGATGTGCAGGGTTGTCCGATAGACGAAAAAATTTCGAACAAAGAAAAGAAACCGAGGTGGAAAGATATGCAAGACAACATATACTACATTTTAAATGAAAATCCATATTTATCATCACCGTTCCACGATCAAAGCATATTCAAAGCATTTCCTTAATAATGAGCTGAACTACTCTATATGTGGCTTTCATATTATGTAAAGAATGCATAATTCTATGTTTATTATATCGATCGTAATTTCTTTTCATATTTCGCCCACAAATAGTTATCTTACGTATTATTTCCTAGAACTACAATTACTGGGCATCATCTAGTGGTTGAATTTCGACCATAACTCCTTAATTTTTAAAGTTGTAATATTAGGGAAAAAAAACAAACTCCAAAAAAAAAAATTATAAAACTAAAGCTCATACATATCTACTAAACATAAAAATAATAAAGAAAATCGATTAAAAACAGACGAGGAAGGTGTATAACTGTTTTGCCCTGCTTATATGAATAGAAGAGATGCGTTATTAACAGCGAACCGACAATTTGATGATGACCCTAGTCGGCTGCGTAGGTGTTGAAATCATATAATATAAGCACTAAATATAGCATGTTAGTTTCGGTATGATTTACATTATTAAAAGAGAAGGCTGGCTGACCTAATTGCTTTCGTGGCACGTCCGCCTCCCTGGAGTCTGAAAAGCATTGTTATAAATTTATTCATCGTGTCGTCATCGCAGTTCTATCCTTTCACTTTTGTGCCATGAAATAACCACATTTATAACGAGATACCCGCGACTCCGTCTGCGACGTTAATTATATTAACAATATATTTTATGTACAGAAGAAAAATATAACGTAAAACATAACATACCACACCGCTTGCCCACTTCTCTACGGCAAGAAAACACAGCGTTGAAAGCGTAGTGTTTAGAAATCGCAGTTTCTTAAAATTTTAATAACTTTATATAATATGAAGTTATCTTTATAATGTTTTTCTATATAAGGTCCTAGAAAATAAAAGTAAAAAAAAACCAGAAGCAGTCATAAGGACAATAGAATAACTGTGTTCTGTTTAGAATTTTTAAATTAAGTGTGAATTATTTAAATTTCTTAATTTGTAAATTGAAATTATTATCATTGGCCTGGTTTTCAATGTATTGGAACTCCGAATAAGAATTATATACACTTTTATACAGTTTATTAATTAATCAAACATATGATGGGCTGCACAAGCTCAATATAAAATATCAATATTGCATGAACACAGGCTGCTACACTACCTGTCGCTAGTCTGACGCAAGCCGCGCAAATAGTTTGTAGGTGGTAGAACCACGCCGAAATTATTACTGGTTTCAGCATGGTGGGCGTAGTACCACCCTCTCACAGAAAACCGACGTGAAGTAACAGTGCTTGCATTGTTGCGTTTCGTTCGGTCAGTGAGAGCGCCGGAGACCCGCCTCCCATTCCCCCAAACACAGGCTAGCAACGCACTTGCGTCTCCCCTGGTGTTGCTAGTGTCTATGGACGGCGGTGATCACTTAACATCAGGTGACCAGCCTATTTTTTTGCCTCCTATGTTATAAAAAAAGCACAATACGGCCGATCATGCTTATATTTATCTCCTGCCAAGAATACCGGTCACGCCGCCTAAAGAAGTTTTCACATCAAAAGTCGAAATCTATCCGATACTTTTTAACTGATGTGCTCATAATGGGTACACTTTTATTATTTCAATATTTTAGCTGACCCGTGCAACTTCATCTCCACCAAATCGGTTACTACCGGTTTCAATTGTATATTCAAACACGAAAGACCTTAATAAACCTAAACCCGATTGCAACGACACCTACCGTTTCCTTTTGTGAATCCAAACTATCCAGGGACTCACTCAAACATATTGCCAGTTGATATGTGAGGAATCTTTTAAAATAAGCCTAGAACCCGTTCGCAGCAACACCTACCGGATCCAATTAAAATAAAAACTAACCTACATTTAAAAGAGGTATTTATTTACTCAGGACGCCATGACAGTGACGACCGACGAAGGATGGCGTATCATTCGATGCTGTTGATGTTCGATGTTGTTTTTGGATTGTATAGTGCTTACCATCTGGCATAGTGCAGTCACTTTGCCGTACTATCATAAAAAAGGCGATAATTGTCTTCCCAGTACCCCTTGAGTTGCTCCTGCGCCATTCTCCTCCACGGCCGTTCACTATTCGCGTAATAAATATCTATAACACTGAGGGACAATATACCTATCTAACAGTTTAAGAATTTTCAAAATCGTATAAGTAGTACCAGGGACTTCCTGAATATAAAACTTTACCTCTCTTTATATATATATATATATATATATAACATAGTTATAAAGTAACATATAAAGTAATTTTGTCCCATAAAACGCAAAGAGTAATCAAGTGTAAATGACAAAAGTCCAAAATTTGTAGCATATGAAATTTTATTTGTGTTATTGCAGAAATATTCGCTAAAAATGCAAGCTAATGCACATTTTTACATATAATTTCTCATATTCATATTTCTGACATATGCCAGGTGACTGTTTAAAGGTTAATTCCCTTCAATAGTTAATGGTCACATGTAACATATAAAATAATAATATTAAAACTAATACACAACAAAGAAAACCTTCGATAAAGTATGTTTTTAAATATATGTGAATGATACTTTTAAACGTAAAAAATTCACACCTAGGTTCAATAAACATAATTAAATGGGATCTTTTCAAGGCTACTCATTACGTAACTGCCTATCGTCGGAATGCCGCACGGTCGAATAATGGGAAGCAATGGCAAGGTGCAGGATGCGGGCCGGACGGCGCGGCGGCGCATATTGAAAACGATAATTCGTCGCGCTTTTTGTGTAAATCATCTGATGTTGAGTGAAAATCAGTTATGCTTTTCTCGGGATAATTAGGTCAAATATTATGCATCTACTTTTTTATTGATTTAGAACCAAAATTGACTAATGATTGTCCTGTAAAAATATTACCAGCGTCTAACCTAACACCCAGTAACAAAATATGGAGCACAAAGACAAAAATTGAGTCAACTTTTGTTTATTTTCAAAAATTTATCTATTACGGCGTTGCTAAACAATGAGTGATTCTAGAATCAAAGTCAAAAGATTTGGCGAAACGCAACGAAAGGCGAAACGCAACAATGCAAGCACTGTTAACTTCACGTCGGTGTTTCTGTGGGTCGGATGGTACTACCCGGGGCGGGTCGACACATTCATGCTGAAACCAGTAATAGTTTCCGCGTGGCACTACTTCTCATAGAAAACCTACGTGAAGTAACAGTGCTTGCATTGTTGCGTTTCGCCTTCCCTCCCTTCCCTTCCCGCCAAACACAGGCTGGCAACGCACTTGCGACTACCCTGGTGTTGTCTATGGACGGTGGTGATCACTTAAGATCAGGTGACCCACCTGTTCGTTTGCCTCCTATGAGTTAAAAAAAAAACAACAAAGCGAACTTAAGTTAAAATTTGTTCGAAGATTTTCAAAAGTATAAACCTAGATACAATGACGGCCGATCATGCTTATATTTATCTCCTGCCTAGAATACCGCTCACCCCGCCTAAAGAAGTTTTCCTATCAAAAATCGAAATCTATCCGATACTTCTTTACTGATGTGCGCACAATAGGTACACTTTTATCACTTCTTTTACATATATAGAATAGGATACCAATTATTACTAGGCCATTATCTAGCCTGCTTAAATTTATGAACGATATTGTATTACATGATGACGCGATGGCAGCTGTACGATGGTTGTTGGTGTCACGATTGTTATGTTTATTATGATATAAATTAAGGTATTAATGCTTCGTAGTGGATTATTTTTCCAATTTAGTATATTGTACTGAAATCGACCGGAAGCCATACCGTAGAATGCGGTTTATTATGAAGAAATACAATTTATTTATGACCGGACGGCGTAAATGTTTTTTATAGAGCTATAAACGAAACTGCATACAGTGCTCGGTGAAAAAATCATTTCCTAAAGTTGTAATGTCGGTTTTTCTATTTTTAAAAATTGAGCCGTCACGGGACGCCTAGTAGATGTGAAACATCGAAATTGTTTTGTATTAGGTATATTCTTAAAAGAACAGATTACGACAGCAATCAGCTATGTTATAATGAAAAGATAAAGCACTACAAACTTGTTCCATAAAATAGTGACTGTTTATTTATTTTATTACATAAATATTCATTTTTATTAAATACAAAAATTCAAATAGACCCAGGTGCGATGTGTTTATCGGCATTTATCAAAGGGCGCTAGATTATCGGCGCGTGCCACGTAACTCTTATATAACGAGTGGCCTACAAAACAATTTGAATCTTATGTTTATACAGATATGGTTGCAAATGTTTCTGAGTATTTCGTTAATAGTGCAAAGTTCGTGTTTTGCGTCGCCACGTCGCGCCAAGCCAAAATCAGGTTTACCGGCGCCTATAGATATCTCACATAAAAAAAAGATAGCTGTAGATATTTAACGCAATGTGAAAATTTTGAATGTAAAAATATGAATATTTCTAAAATAAAAAATGTTTTCTTTTTTAAGATGAGGTTTCATTGAATGAAAGTGTTATAATATTCTATGAATATATTAGTGAGATAGATATATGTTTTTTATATATAATCAGTCTACTTTTTTTTTTTTCGAACTGACTACGCTAGTGACCAAGCAAGGTCTTAACAGCTTCACCGGACTACTAAGGCGAGCGCTTAAGGCACTCAGCCGATTTTATTTTGACAACTAGCTCAAGGGTGCGCGGCACACCTCGGCTTTGGCTGTTGCCTGATACATGCAATTCGCGACCTATCTGAGCTAACCTAAGCTAAGCTAACTATTCATACATATATGAGTTGTTGAAACATATATGTGTACCAAGCATACATACCTCAACAACCCTTATATATATTTCGTATCGGATAATATTCTAAACTATTTCAGTTTGATAAGGGGAAAAAATAAAACCCTTCCACCTGCATGTGTAAGCGTGTATGCGTGCACGTGTGTGGAGGTGATATGTGTAATGTTGTCGCAGTGATGTAAGATTTTGTGTCACTGTATCGCGCGAGCAGCGTACTCAAGGGCTCCACGCCGAGGGAACGGACCTAGGCTTGAGCTGCTGCCGAGGGGGGCCTAGTCTGGTGTGCGGGAGCGAAATTTACCCCCAGACCACGGCGGCGTGATCTGTGGTTACGCGGGCGTGGGCGTGAGCACGCTCTGTTTGGAGAGACAGGCTGGTACTGATCGTTCACTGCCGTGATTTCATCGGGAGGGTCGGTAAAAATATGTCGCGGACGTCTTTTACAACGCGCAGCGTATGTTACGGGTTCGTATTTTGCGGCGGATACCACTAACGGACTGGGATGATTCGCGGCTTTTTTAAAATAACTAATCGTGAGTGATTTTAATCAGTCTACTTACTCATACTTTAATACAATACCAATTTATGCCGTCTAAGCCACTTTATGAACCTAGTCCAATCTATCAACTTGGTATTAGGACTTGCCAACGTGAGCTTGAATTGTAAAAGATTGTTAATAAAATTACAATATGTAATTTCGTATTCTTTGAACTAATTATTATCATTTGCATTAAATATTTAAAATTGATGGTGGTAGAACCACACTGAAGCTGTTACTGGTTCCAGCATGAATGGGTCGGCTCGTCCGGGGTAGTACCACCCTCTCATAGTAAACCGACGTGAAGTAACAGTGATTTGCATTAAATATTTAAAATTGATGGTGGTAGAACCACACTGAAGCTGTTACTGGTTCCAGCATGAATGGGTCGGCTCGTCCGGGGTAGTACCACCCTCTCATAGTAAACCGACGTGAAGTAACAGTGTTTGCATTGCAGTGTTTCGTTCGGTTAGTGAGAGCGCCGGAGGCCTATATCTCCTCTCCTCTCTCTCCCTCTCCCTCCTTTAACCCTTCCCCCCAAAAGGGTGGCAACGCACTTGCGACTCCTCTGGTGTTGTTAGTGTCCATGGATGGTGGTGATCACTTAACAACAGGTGACCTACCTGTTCGGTTGCCACCTATGACATAAAAAAAAAAACCAAGTACATACAAAACAGCCAAAGTAAATACTAAAACTCATTTTATAATGCCCGGTTTCTGAGCTACTTTAAGTGTAGTTTATCTATTCAATAGCGTTATCGCTTCGATAACTTGTCAAATGTCAGTAAAACTCTACGGGACAGTTTATCTTATGGATAACTTTGCTGAATTATTACTATTGGTAGAAGAAACTAGGCAATAACGCTATATCCAAAATGTTTCTTCATTATTGAAAACAGAGGTTACAAAAAAATCATATCTAGTAGTTTGCTAAGTCCAGCAATACGCGCTAAATCTACACAAATATTATAATTGCAAAAATAGCTCTGCAAGTCTGTCTGTTTGTTATCTTTTCACGATTAAACCGATCGGAATGAAATTTGGCATAGAGGTAATCTGGGAAGAATAAAGGAATCTGTTGAACAATATTGTCGACTTATCATCTTGAATATACAAGCGAAAAAAAAACTCTAAATAACGACCGAAGAAAAGAAAGAAAGTACATACACTAAAATCTCAAGCTTATCACTACATATTATAAATCGAAGTCCTTTGCTACGTCTGTCCGTCATCCGATTCGAAATATATATAAGATTGGTTGAGGTATGTATGCTTGGTACACATATATGTTTCAACAACTCATATTTGTATGAATAGTTAGCTTAGCTTAGGTTAGCTCAGATAGGTCGCGAATTGGCGGAGAGGGTCCGGGAGGCGGAGAAGGTCCGGGAGGCGGAGAAGGTCCGGGAGGAGGACCCTCAAAGTGGCCGTCTCCGTCAACGGAGGACAGGCAGGAGGAGGCGGTAGTTTGACCGAAAGAGGTTTAATTACAATTACAAACTCTTTCTAACCAGCAAATAGTTTTTAAGGAAGTTATTGCGAAATGTGATATCTCTAAAATGTTGATGTGTATAATAAAGAACCAAATAAAAACTAAACTCCGAAGCCATTATTCTAAATATTTTTACAACGTACATAACGTGTGATTTTTTACATTACGCTTATTGTAAGTACAAGAAGTTGAAGACCAAAAAGGACGAACGAAATTTCACCAGCTGGCTAATCTCGATATCACCTGATGATCGATTCCATAACGCAATGTCCAAAAACTCGGACGGATTTTTCCCATATAACAAATGGTATCAGACGAAAACCGCATCAGTTATCGATTTAGTTCTAACAGCTGATTAAACAAATATTTTTTTCACATGCCCACCTAAACACACATGAAATATAAATAGTATGTATGTTTTTATTGCGTTATAAACATTTTATTTTAACTTAAACTGCCCATCGTACCCATTTATAGTGATTTACATTTTATTTATAAGATGAAAGTACTTATTATAGATAGTGCAAAGTCGTTACGTAGGTACGCCGCACCGACCGCGGTAGCTGCGTCGCGGTCGCACCCGACAGTTGCTCTGATAAAAATATCTCCACTCGGCTTATATTAGTAATAGTTACGTATGATGCGTGCTATGTAGTGATGTGTTGAGATCTTTTAATGTCGATACTACTCTTGCGTATAGATAGGTCAATGTCTTGAGCTCGGGATAGATTTTGTGTTCGCTTCACGCATCATTTGTAACTGAGTGCTATTACAAGTATCACTATTGATTTATGAACGCCTAGCTTGTATTGCTGTCTAATGTAGCGTGAAATTACTGTTTAAATCTCTTCTTTCAGGTAATTAACTAAAGAGCACTTGAGGGTTGTTGTTAGGTACTTTTTTATTTATAACACAGTTCACGGACCTATATTAATATATCTAAGTTTACAAACAAACGAACTCGCATACAAAATTTCATAAACCGGTGCATCACCTCACAAATTGAACATCAAAAAATCATTCCTTGGTACGAGAGACGTCACAAAGAAGCCGACGGTCTCAACCTCATAGTTGTAGCTTCATTAATTTTGTCTCTACATGAAGATATCGCCAATCGCAAATTTAGTAGGTAGTAGAGCCACGCTGAAGCTATTACTGATTTCAGTATGAATGGGTCAGCTCGCTCGGGTTACTTCTGACCCACGTGAAGTAATAGTGCTTGCATTGTTGCGTTTCGTTCGTTCATTGAGTGCGCCGGAGGCTCATCTCCTCACTCTTACTCTCTCCTCTTCTCCTCTCCACTCCCCCCTCCACTCCACTCAGGCTGGCAACGCACTTGCGACTCCCCTGATGTTGCTGGTGTCTATGGTCGGCGGTGATCACTTAACATCAGCTAACCGACCTGTTCGTTTGCCTCCTATGATAAAAAAAAATTAGAATTCATTCGTTTATTTCTAGAACTCTGTATTGTATTTTTCGCATTATATTTAAATACTTTACATTTTAAACACTTTTAATAAACACCTTATTACTAAACAGCCTGTATTTTTCTTTTTTTTTTCGAAATGACTACGCTAATGACCTAGCAAGGTCTTAACAGTTTCACCGGACTACTAAGGCGAGAGCGTAAGGCACTCCGCCGAAAATAATTTTCCATTGCTATAAGAAAGAACGTTGTTATAAATTTAGAATCATATCGTATATGTATCTTCGAAACGAACATCTATATTAATAGATTTTTATATAACGTTACTGAATAAGATAAAATGTATTGATTTCATTACAATTCTCACAGAAAATTATTTGCTATTTTTTGTTACCTACGGCATACATAGACAGCGAAGAATAGACACTTATGCAACGGTGGCATTACCCACATTATTCACCCTTCCATTGACCATTCAATCCTGTAACTTATACTCACAAGAAGATGATCGAAGTAACAAACAAAGCTCTACAATTGTATTTCTGGTGCAAGGAACGAGTTTGACTTCAACCATCGACAATAGAACCATCGATACATCAGAAGTTTAGAGTTAAATTTTCATACATATAAAAATTATTTTTTATTTCAAGTATTCTTACTTCCTTACTAATATTATAAATGCTAATGTGACCTTTTTTAAGCTTTCATACCTTAACTACTGAACCGATCATCATGAAATTCTTCTAGTAGCAAGTATTCTTACTTCCTTACTAATATTATAAATGCGATTGTGACCTTTTTTAAGCTTTCATACCTTAACTACTGAACCGATCATCATGAAATTCTTCTAGTAGCAAGTATTCTTACTTCCTTACTAATATTATAAATGCGATTGTGACCTTTTTTAAGCTTTCATACCTTAACTACTGAACCGATCATCATGAAATTCTTCTAGTAGCAAGTATTCTTACTTCCTTACTAATATTATAAATGCGATTGTGACCTTTTTTAAGCTTTCATACCTTAACTACTGAACCGATCATCATGAAATTCTTCTAGTAGCAAGTATTCTTACTTCCTTACTAATATTATAAATGCGATTGTGACCTTTTTTAAGCTTTCATACCTTAACTACTGAACCGATCATCATGAAATTCTTCTAGTAGCAAGTATTCTTACTTCCTTACTAATATTATAAATGCGATTGTGACCTTTTTTAAGCTTTCATACCTTAACTACTGAACCGATCATCATGAAATTCTTCTAGTAGCAAGTATTCTTACTTCCTTACTAATATTATAAATGCGATTGTGACCTTTTTTAAGCTTTCATACCTTAACTACTGAACCGATCATCATGAAATTCTTCTAGTAGCAAGTATTCTTACTTCCTTACTAATATTATAAATGCGATTGTGACCTTTTTTAAGCTTTCATACCTTAACTACTGAACCGATCATCATGAAATTCTTCTAGTAGCAAGTATTCTTACTTCCTTACTAATATTATAAATGCGATTGTGACCTTTTTTAAGCTTTCATACCTTAACTACTGAACCGATCATCATGAAATTCTTCTAGTAGCAAGTATTCTTACTTCCTTACTAATATTATAAATGCGATTGTGACCTTTTTTAAGCTTTCATACCTTAACTACTGAACCGATCATCATGAAATTCTTCTAGTAGCAAGTATTCTTACTTCCTTACTAATATTATAAATGCGATTGTGACCTTTTTTAAGCTTTCATACCTTAACTACTGAACCGATCATCATGAAATTCTTCTAGTAGCAAGTATTCTTACTTCCTTACTAATATTATAAATGCGATTGTGACCTTTTTTAAGCTTTCATACCTTAACTACTGAACCGATCATCATGAAATTCTTCTAGTAGCAAGTATTCTTACTTCCTTACTAATATTATAAATGCGATTGTGACCTTTTTTAAGCTTTCATACCTTAACTACTGAACCGATCATCATGAAATTCTTCTAGTAGTATTAACCACTAAAAGCATTAAAGAAGAGAAAAAACATCTTTTTTGAAGTAAAACTTCTTTAGGCAGGACTAGGTGGTAACGGAAGTCCATTACGGCAATATGGCGTCACGTTTCTGTACCATCCGATTAGATAATAATGAAACACAAACAAAACTTCTATTAAATTGTAATTAATTTAATACGCTACTTATTATAATCTGTTCGTACTTTTCTATATTTTATTTACTTTATAACAAAGAGTTGCTAGTAATATTTGCTGTGTTATTTAAGTTCCGAATTAGCTGATAGATGGCACTACAGATACTTTGATTTAATTTGTTACTTACTTACATTGAAACCAGATAGCAGCACGGTCGAACGCCCATATATGATTACACAAACAAACGATTTATAAACTATTTATTGAGAAAATCAAAAATATTTAAAAAGTTTTACTTCAATCGCGTGTGACGGTTACACGCACTCATTTTTTTATCAACATATTGTTTTACGTCTGTTCAGAAATCTATGGTCGCTGTAACGAGAATTGACCAGAAAAGACTACGTCATAAATCTCATTATCATAAACTAATTATGCAGTAGTAGAGCAAGCTATTCATAGTTACGTTTATACTCGTATATGCTTACCGTACTATACAAAAACTCCGGCTGCATCAAAAGGCTTTCTATCGGATTGACAAATCCACCTCCAATGGCGATACCTTTAAAGTTCATTTTCAAACTTTTCTTTTTGATTGCCTAAAATAAAAAGATTTTCTCGTTTTATATGTTCAACTTTTATATTTTTTATTTATACTATTTAGAATCACATAATATCATTTTATATTTTCCTCTCGTTTAAAAACAACACAAAGTATATAATTTGTACCGTGGTGTAGGTGGTAGAGCCACAATGAAGCTATTATTGGTTTCAGCATGAATGGATCGGCTCGCCCGGGATAGTACCATCCTCTCATAGAAAACCGACGTGAAGTAACAGTGCTTGTTTTGTTGCGTTTCGTTCAGTCAGTGAGAACGCCGGAGGTCCACATCCCCTCCCCTCAACCCCTCCCTCCAATCACGCCTCCCACCCTTTCCCCCAAACATAGGCTGGCAACGCACTTTCGACTCCCTTGGTGTTGTTAGTGTCTATGGACGGTGGTGATTACTTAATATCAGGTGAACACCTGTTCGTTTGCCTGTTATGACATAAAAAAAAAGTGGCGGTTTTAGTTTATAATAGTATTTATTTAAACGAATATTAAGACGTACTTTAGAGTACACTATCGAATAAACCTAATTTAAAATATGTTATTATTACCCTCTGTACTTTGGGAGTTACCACGTGAATAAGGAATATATGTCACACAAGAAATAAGGAAAAGTTAATTTAAAATACATAATATAATGCGAAACTACTTACTGTGTACAGATATAAACCCAACCTAGGACATATCTTACCACCATAACTTTGACCAATAAGATAAGTAGGTGTATTGCGAAACATTTTAAATCTCTTATAGAAACTTTTTATTACTCTTGATAAATCTGTAGCTGAAAATTTAGAGTACAATTGGATTTAAATAATAATAATTTAATAAGAAGGTAAGTTTAATGTTAATAATTACTAGTTTTGTAGTTTTAATGCGTTAATAATTTCATATCTGCTATGATTGAATTATTTTTTCACTAGCTAATAACAGTCATTCAACTCGTCATATAATAACTATGACATCCAATATTTAGTAAGCTTAGAATAGTACCACGTTTGATCTATTATTTTAATGATTGTCCAATGTAACCTGATGTTAAATTACGATAAGAGTTAAAACAGTAACACACTAGATTTGCATACCTATGGCTATTACGCGCAATTGATGGACCACGCATGTGCAGGTGCAGGTGCTTGATAAAAGATTTTCTACTTGATCCCACAACTACCATATCTACATTTACTGGGAAATCAGCAGTGTTTTAACTCTAGTGTAGTTGATTACAGCATAGAACACGAAACTAGACCGTAACTAGATATTCTACTAAATGCTGCAGTATGCACAATACATAACGTTTCGCTACGTCTTGATCACAAAAGAACTATGATAGCATTTACATGGTGCAGCTTTCTCTAAAGTTTGTTTATCTAGGTATATAAATAGTTGGAAACAAAATAGTGAAGTACATCTTCCTCATCATTCACGAGCTTTAGTTTTCCCATTATTTTGAAATATGGTCGAATTTCGACCAGTAAACAAACACTAGTTTCATTAGTTTGATGCTTTGAATACCCTCATAATGTTCGTGAAAAGGATATCTAATTAAAGCAGGTAACTGTAAACACAATCATCATTCAAGCTAACTCGATTAGCAAGTGGAATGTAGCACTGCCTATTTTATCCGAAATGGTAAATTTTGAATACGAATGTAGCTACTGAAAAAGGAAAGAAAATAGAGATTCCATAGATATAAGCGTACCCATTTCACGATCACTCCTGACCAACAATGAATTGTTTGTGGCGTAACTGAAGCCGGAGCCAACAGGATGGTCTATAAGCAAAACGTTTCTGCCTTTCACCTAAAATAATTATAATCCACATGTATAAACATTGCATGATTCGTAATTATTATCTACTCCGGTTATTACCAAGGCTAACTATTGATAATAATTTGACATCTATGTATAAATAGGCGCTTTGATTATATACATGACGTATATAATCAAAAAATAGGAAGAGATAAAATATTTTTTTCTCTGTTTGTTTACCGATTTTCATGTCTTGTTTTTGTTTATCGACTATATTATATTATTACAATAAATTTAAAATGGAATGGCCTACTAATACTAACACACTCGCAGCTGACGTACAACAAAATTCAAAATAATTATAGTGGTCTACTGCCTAAGAAAAAATAAGTAGAAACTCAAAAACCTAATGAACTATTGTCGAATTTCAGCCATTGCACGATCACTACCGTTATAAAAGTACTCAGACAATATTCGAAAACAGTTTCCTTTATATTTTTATTACCTGATCCATACCTCTTTGGAATACGAACCAGAAAAATAAAAAGTCGTCAGACATGAATATCTTATTGTTAATCTTATTATTTATGGAAAAACTTTTTAATTTATGAATATGTAGGTAAGTACTATAGTTTTATTAAAATGAAAATGAATTATGTTTTTAATTAAATCAATGTTGTTGCTAATAATCGGTATGATTCTCCTTTGAGAATATCTACAACGACGAAAGTAAGATGCCGAAGAGTTTTACCTCTTTTCTTTTCGAGTATTCTCGTTCTTTTGAAATTTTGGACATTTTTTATCTTAAATATTATCTATACCTATATTAAAGTAGAATGCCATATTATGTATTCCAATTTTTTTTTTAAATTAAACGTTTGGAGAGGTTCGTGTCTTTACACTGAAAATGATTTTGTCATGAAGTACAATTTTAAATAATCATATTTTATAGTGGAATACTTCGTCTCACCCAAGTATGATTACGAGGTTCCCAGTCCATATTCAATGGTCCAAATTCGGCAAAAAGTCCTATACCACTTGCAGCGAAACCTGGACCACCCTGAACCCATATTATTAACGGCTTTTCATTAGCTTTTGCCATCGTTCCATCAGCGTAATAAAACCAATAAAATAGATGAGCTCCTGGACGCACTTCGATATATCCGTGTACATATTCTTGTGCCAATGGATTTTTACGTAAAGCGCTAATATAAGGATTTTCGTCTAAAATGACATAGTATAATATTAAAACACATTTAATTAACGATTTTATAGAGCAAATATAGAAAAAGTACAAACCTTGACCTACTAACTCCGCACCAATACAGCACAAAATTGTTACCAAGATAAAAATTACAAACATATTTTTTTATTACAAAAAAACCCACTTACTAGACAACATGTGCACTTTAGTGACACTCTAAGCTGATTAACAACAATTTAACGGGTTACACATGTGATGATATCATAATACCATTTGCCTCTAATGAATTAATGAGGTAAACCATCAAAAACTACATACATGTACTGATCGTAAGTTTCTGTCACGCGCTTCCCATTAGAGAACACAATATTGCGTCCAATGTACCCCACTGGTTCACTGAACAATGATAACTAGGTTTACGTAAATTATTACAACAAAGTGTATTTGATGTAAAGGTTAAACTTTGATATTTAATCATACGATATAGTTGTTGCCTCTGCGATTGAGAAATAGATCTATGCGACAACCGAGCCATGTATATTCATTCAGTTAGGCTTTCAAATTGTATATTGTTATGGAAAAATAAAATAATGCAAAAAAACCTTATTTCGCAAACTTTATTTAAATAATAAATCAATAAACGATCCAATTATGGTATTTTCGGTTTTCTTAGGTGTCGGTTGTCTCGTTCGATGTAAAGATGAAGGGGTGGTGGCGGTAACGTAAGAATAGTATCTGGGAGTCCGCACTAATTTTATTTCATCATTTCTGTCTGTAGTGGGTGTTGATGTTGAAAATCCTACGATGTGACCGATAGGTCCCCCAACAATGTGAGGTCTGTAAATCGCCTGGTACGGTTGATTATTTTCATGAACTGGTTTTATATAATCTGAAAAGATGTTCCTTATATTATACAAAAAAATTATGGAAGGATACCTGGAGAATAGACAGATATAAAACTAGGTCCGGAATTGGGCATGCAGCTTTTTATCTGACTAAATGTCATAAACCAAGTTTTTAATTCTATACAATTTTTTGACTTTAGTTAAAATTTTGTAACGGTGGAATTGTTAATAAAAGTAAATTAATTTTATTACTATACGTTTAGGATGGTTATGTACTTAGATCATAAGTACTAAAATTAATTTAAATTATTTCAAGCATTAATTTTAAGAAAGAAAAATATCAAAAAATAAAAGCTTCTAACCATATTATACCATATGTTAACCAAAACCACATGACGTCATAGAGTTATAACTGTTACTTAATATTACTTTATAAAATACTAAAAACCGTCCGCAACTTCGTTCGCGTTAATTACAATCTAAGCATTAATAAAAATAAAATAATATTATATAAATAATAAAATAAACAGATTAAACTCAAGGGGAAGGTGTATAAAACTCTCATAAGACCGGTCATGTACGCATCTGAGTGCGGGGCAATAAAAGAGACGGATGAGAAAAGACTACATGTGGCAGAGATGCGAATGTTAAGGTGGATGGTGGGCATGTCATGAGGAGAGATGAAGACCATGTAACTAGAAAAGCTTTGCGTATGATGGTAGATGGATATAAGAGTAGAGGAAGACCGAAAAGGTATGGATGGATGTGACAAATGATATGTGTGTAAAAGGTGTAGATATTGAGATGGCATCTGATAGGCGAGAGTGGAAAAGGAAAACATGTTGTGCCGACCCTACGTTGGTGTGATAAGGGTAAGAAGATGATGATAAATAATAAAATAAATCCGACAATAGTTCCGAAGCTTATCTCCTACGAAGAAACAAACTTTTCTTTATAATTCTAACAATATCTGCTTATTATAATTGCGGGGTGGTAGGGTTTTACAACCTGACTAGGTCGTAAACGATCCAATTATGGTATTTTCGGTTTTCTTAGGTGTCGGTTGTCTCGTTCGATGTAAAGATGAAGGGGTGGTGGCGGTAACGTAAGAATAGTATCTGGGAGTCCGCACTAATTTTATTTCATCATTTCTGTCTGTAGTGGGTGTTGATGTTGAAAATCCTACGATGTGACCAATAGGACCCCCAACAATGTGAGGTTTGTAAATCGCCTGGTACGGTTGATTATTTTCATGAACTGGTTTTATATAATCTGAAAAGATGTTCCTTATATTATACAAAAATTTGATGGAAGGATACCTGGAGAATAGACGGATATAAAACTAGGTCCGGAATTGGGCATGCAGCTTTTTATCTGACTAAATGTCATAAACCAAGTTTTTAATTCTATACAATTTTTTGACTTTAGTTAAAATTTTGTAACGGTGGAATTGTTAATAAAAGTAAATTAATTTTATTACTATACGTTTAGGATGGTTATGTACTTAGATCATAAGTACTAAAATTAATTTAAATTATTTCAAGCATTAATTTTAAGAAAGAAAAATATCAAAAAATAAAAGCTTCTAACCATATTATACCATATGTTAACCAAAACCACATGACGTCATAGAGTTATAACTGTTACTTAATATTACTTTATAAAATACTAAAAACCGTCCGCAACTTCGTTCGCGTTAATTACAATCTAAGCATTAATAAAAATAAAATAATATTATATAAATAATAAAATAAACAGATTAAACTCAAGGGGAAGGTGTATAAAACTCTCATAAGACCGGTCATGTACGCATCTGAGTGCGGGGCAATAAAAGAGACGGATGAGAAAAGACTACATGTGGCAGAGATGCGAATGTTAAGGTGGATGGTGGGCATGTCATGAGGAGAGATGAAGACCATGTAACTAGAAAAGCTTTGCGTATGATGGTAGATGGATATAAGAGTAGAGGAAGACCGAAAAGGTATGGATGAACTTATAAAGACAACAGCTGTTATTTTTACATCATAGAACCCTAAAGATATTATTTTAAAAATAAAATACAACGTTATAATGTGAAGAACCATCCTAAAATTTAAATTAGTACATGTTGCTTAGACTTTTTTGATGAGTGTAGCTGCTACTTATTATAACTTTATAATATACCAAAAACCGTCCGCAACTTCGTTCGTGTTATTTACAATCTAAGCATTAATAAAAATAAAATAATATTATATAAATAATAAAATAAATTAATGAAAATCTTATAAGACAAGTCATGTTGTACATATCTGAGTGCTGGGCGACGAAAAAGACGGATGAGAGAAAACTACATGTGGCAGAGATGCGAATGTAAAGGTAATATGTGTGGTGTAATCAGAATGGATAAGATTAGGAATGCATATATCAGAGGAAGTTTGAAAATAGCACCAGTGACAGATAGGTAGAGGAGTAATAGGTTAGCATGGTATGGGCATGTCATGAGGAGAGATGAAGTCCATGTAACTAGAAAAGCTTTGAGTATGATGGTCGATGGATATAAGAGTAGAGGAAGATCGAAAAAGGTATGGAGGGACTGTGTGACAAATGATATGTGTGTAAAAGGTGTAGATACTGAGATGGCATGTGATAGACGAGAGTGGAAAAGGAAAAAATATTGTGCCGACCCTACTTAGGTGGGATAAGGGTAAGAAGATGATGATAAATAATAAAATAAATCCGACAATAGTTCCGAAGCTTATCTCCTACGAAGAAACAAACTTTTCTTTATAATTCTAACAATATCTGCTTATTATAATTGCGGGGTGGTAGGGTTTTACAGCCTGACTGGGTCGCAACCACCAAGTATATGGCAAAAAGGCCGTCATGGTGATTCGCTTCTGCGGGTCGCGTTTCGGGATCAGCCTGTGCATATCCAGCTTTTTGCAGGCCGGCATGACAGCGGCGACCGGCGATGGATAGTGTGTCACTTTTAAGAAACGAGCGTATACTTCTATAAAAGGCCGGCAACGCACTTGTGACTCCCCTGGTGTTGCTAGTGTCTATGGACGGCGGTGATCACTTACCATCGGGTGACCCGTCTGTTCGTTTGCCTCCTATAATATAAAAAAAAAGGCATAAGGCAGTATTTTGCCGTGCTGTTATTTTAAAAAAAATGATACCGATGAATGCGACTTTGCGTGTTTGTTACAGTCTCATGCCTTAACTTTTTAAGCCATAATTATTATATTTTGCATAGTCGTTGTCAGGGGTACCCTCAGAAGAAAACATAGGGTGTTTTCCAGAAAAAGTGCTAATCATTAGAGACAGGCTAAATATACATTAAAGCGATCAAAGCCTTACACAAAAGCCTAATAATAGTATGAAATTATAGTTTACACATATATTAAAATACTAGCTGTACCCACGACTCCGTCCTCGTGTCCGTGTATTAAGTTAATTTACTTATCTACTTTTCTCTCGTACTTAAGTCGTGCCGTCATTTAAATTACAATAACTTTTGATAGACCGAACCGATTTTAATGAAACCAAGACTAAATGTCACTCAAGAGAGAGGTTTTATCGTGAACTTTAGCAGTGTTCAAACAAACAGACAGACGGACTTTCTAAAAGTGATTGAAATGTATTTTTTTACTTATTCCAAGATATCAGCAACAGTTTTTTTTTTCACAAAAATCTAAAAAGTAAGGACACGTTAGATTTCCATTCTTAATATATATAGATTTACGAAATGTTCGTAACATGAAACTATTCAGCGTTAAGTGTTCGTTATTAAGTTAGTTTTCGATAATGTTAACTATTGACTTATTACCTGATGGATTTTGTTGTGCTGGCGGTCGATGACAGGCTAAATATACATTAATGTGACCAAAGCCGATTACACAAAGGCGTAGTAATAGTATGAAATTATAGTTTACACATATATTAAAACACTACCTGTACCCACAACTCCGTCCGCGTGAACCTAATGTAATAAAACAGTGACATCTAAAATCATCTGAATGTATTAAGTCCGTTTACTTATCTACTTTTCTCTTGTACTTAAGTCGCGTTGTCATTAAAATTACAATAACTTTTGATAGACCGAACCGATTTTAATGAAACCAAGACTAAATGTTACTCAAGAATATGCTTTATGACTTTTCTTAGACAGGTTTTATCGTGAACGCAGTACTTTAGCAGTGATATGTATTCAAACAAACAGACAGACAGACTTTCTAAAAATGATTGAAATGTATTTTATTACTTATTCCAAGATATCAGCAACAGTTTTTTTCACAAAAATACCTAAAAAGTACAGACACGTTGGATTTTCATTCTTATTATATATATATATATAGATTTACGAAATGTTCTTAACATGAAACTATTCAGCGTTAAGTTTTCGTTATTAAATTAGTTTTCGATAATGTTAACTATTGACTTATTACCTGATGGATTTTGTTGTGCTGGCGGTCGATAAAAATTACCACCAAAAAATCCGCCAGACCAAAACGGTGGACGAGTTGCGTGAAATGACGGCCTTTGCGGTTGAAGGGACACCGGTGGTTTTTGTATCGTTCCCGTGTTGAGGCCATTAAAGAAGTTATTGAAGAAGGCACCGTTGTGCCTGGCGCTCTTTCTTCTTTGAGACTTGGGTGTTACTGTCAACACAATTTTAATATGTATTGATATAATAATCTACGTAAATACAATGCTAGGTGAAACAATAAATCAGATTAGAAAAACAAAAATTTCGGATTGGATTCAAAAACTGACTGTATATAAATCGACTTCAATACAAAAGAACTAAAGAAACAATAAGGCACTATAAAACAAAAAAAATTATAAATTAATCAACTGAAATAACCAATATTAGTATATGTGATACTTGATAATCTATTTGAAGTCGATGCCAACCCAAATATAATCTAAATATAGGATTTTGGATTTTTTTTTAAATTAGCGATGGATCAGAAAGGCACATAATATGTATACAAAAAATATAACCGACAAAAAAAAATGCGATCTAGAACAAACGTGACCATAATTACGTACATACTTAGTCTCGGATTCTCCTAATATACCCTATACGATATTAAACAATTCACTGGCATATCTTCGAAATCCAGGATTCAATACAATAATATGAATATGGGACCTTCTAGGAAATGTACCCTTTCCAATAAAAATCAATTTTCCAAATCCGCTTATAAATAATGAAGTTCTGAGGTAACAAACAGAAATAAAATATAACCGAATTGACCACCTCCTCGTCCTTTTGAAGTCGGTTAAAAAGAGAAAAGAACCCATACTGGACAACGCATACAATGTAGTTATACATATGTATAAAATGCCACTATCGTATATGTATTTAAGGCACTAACTTGAACTTAAGTCGTTTTCATCATAATCTTCAATTTCGCCACAATCGTCCGGATCGTCTTCCTGTGGTTTCTCTTGCAAATCACTGGGTGCATCGTTTTGTACATTACTAGGCGCAAGCAAGTCGTAGAATGCTCCAAAAGTACGACCGCTGCTCTGTTCCAGATTTGAATACCTTCGACGTGGAGCTATTTTATTAGTAGGGCACAATGGATTTACTGTGATAGCTTCTAACCTTCCAGCGATACTAATAAACTGAAAAACAACATTTAATAAGTTACAATCAGTCTTTAAAAGGTGAAATCTCATATATACCACATCTACCTACATGTATCGGAATATTGCAGTGAGTTTAAAAGTTAGGTGAAGGAAAATAATGTAATGAAATCATACCTAAGTCGTACATATCTAGATCGTTACGTTAAATTGTGGTTCAATATAGGCTAAATCTAAAATTTATAAAATCAGTATAAGATAAGAAGTCCATAAAGATAACTTTTAATTATAATATTAGATAATATTAGAAATGTACGATTTTCTTATTTTTATATATAGTTTAATTGCCAATCATTTATAAACGATATTGAGAAACTACACAAATAATTCTCTTAAAATTTTATTTTATTGTTATCTCTTCGTTAATCTAATATTAAGTTTCACCTTTAGAATTCCTATTCCTAAAGAATGGTTATGTAATAACGCTAAAAAACTAGAGACGTAGTATTATTATAAAATTATTTAACAAAACACAAAATACATCGTACAAAACATGCCGTAAATCATCACGTTCTTGCAAATGCGGGTGACTGCTGGTAAAAATTATTGATATACAAATAACTACTCACATACCAAGATAAGACCGAATGTAAAAATGTTCTTTTCAAATAACATAGTTAACCTATTTATAAATATTTAACTTTTATTTTTAAAAAACATGAGAATGAATAACAATTAACTTTTCACCGAGGAGTCCAAAAAATGTCTGAATGTGACACAAAAGCATCATTGTTACTACAACTCTGCATCTCCCACGCTTTAACAAAATGAGTTCGCCGTTTCGGCAACAATGTCCATATGTGAGATAATATCATTACTTTGATCAATCTACCAAAAACGTATTCAATTAATACATTTAGTCTGCAATCGTGTCGTGGGCAGACATTCTATTTGATCTATTCAAAATACGATGAAGACTGAGATGACCCAGTTCGAAAAAAAAACTTATTAAAACTGCTATACCACTCTAATTTCTCGAAGTACCATTTGAAAAATGTACCGTGTAGGATATTTATCGAGTAAGATCAAGGCTATCTAACATCACGTGATGACCCTTAGGAACGGAGTGATTACTGTGTAAACTATAGATCAGAAAATATAGAGCATATAGCACTACGCGAAGCTCAGGGTATATTATATATACTCTTAAGAGCTATCGACGCCAAAGTCTTGTCGGCCACCCAATGAAAACCAAGATGATTACTTATTTGCATTATCAGTAACTCTTAATTTGAACAATTAAACGCAAGTAAAACTTCAAGGCCTAACTAGTGATTCGAATAAGTCTATAATATTGGATACCGCATATAGCACTACGCGAAGCTCAGGGTACATTATAAATACTCTTAAGAGCTATCAACGTCAAAATCTTGTCAGCCACCCAATGAAAACCAATCATTTTCAAAAGAACCGAACTATGAATGCCTATGTCAACGACGTACAACGCTGCACAATCGCGTGGTCACATCCTGTACTTACTGTATAAACAGAATGTATACGTACTATACTAGACTTATGTACTTGATACAGAATTTATATAGACTTACCTAATTGCATTATAAGTAACTCTTAATTTGAACAATTGAACGCAAGTAAAACTTCAAGGCTTAACTAGTGATTCGAATAAGTCTATAATACTGGATACCTTGCTAAGTCTAAACTCAATTTGTATATCTTATATAGTCCTTAAAAAAATTATAAAACATTTTTACGAATACATTACTGCTTTTATGATAATGTTCAAGCAATGATCGTTGAATATTTTTTATGTTAAATTTACTATGTTAACTATCTAATGTTTCATTTAATGCAAGCATTTTGTATGTAATTTAAGGACATAATCATTCATTCAGATATTCTGATTGTCAAAAGGTTAGTTTAAGTTAAACAACTGATGTATTGTGTGGACTTTGTATGGAGCCTGTTCCTTGCAAGGCCGTTTGGAACAGTTAAATAAAACTTAAATTTAATAAGCAGTCATTAATTTCTCAATCTACAATACGTTTTATAGGATACATAATAATGCAAAGTATTAATTGATATTTAATTTCTTGCATTTAATCATGAAATAACAATTTATCTGTTGTAGTGGTTTTTCGTGGCCCACTTATATACGGATTGAAAAAATACATCATATTATTATTTCGAAACTTCTACGTATATCCTTTTATATAAACACGTTGACATAAATTAAGCAACACGTAAATACCAAATCTTATTCATATTAGTTTCGCAAAAGTCGCTATTAAGCTTTCATACTAGAATATTATCAAGGACAATTTCAGCTATTGTTCAGTTGTTTATGTTCTATTTGATTTAGTAGTACGTGTATATACATGATATAACTGTGATCTGAGTAGTTTCCATTTCTAATATGTGAAACATATTGATGTTTAAAATTAATACTTCAAAATAATTAAAATAACAGCTTTTGTTGAAAGACAACATGAACTGTTTTCCGGCATTGCACTGGTTGACCAATCCTGTATAAGAAAATAAAAACGAACGCTAATATTTATTAATTATAACACCTATAGGTATAGGTAGACGAATACTAATGGCTTCTGTAGTGTTATAAATTTGGTTATCCTTAAAAGCAATAAAACAAAACTTGAATAACAAATTATAATATTAAAAAGACGATATTGACTGTATTACTGAACTGCGAAGTCGCGAATCTCCGTTAAGTACTAACTCATTAGTTCTATGTATAGATGCTAAATATCTACATATACATATCAAATAATGTTTAGCCTAGGGTAGACGCGGAGAATCCCGTCGCGTGGACTTAATCGTTCGGACGAACGAAAAGATTATGTGAGACTCCTACCCACTAATACCTTATGTGTTAAAGTTAAAGACGGACAAAATTTTGGTGGGAGGTGACGTAAACGCGTGGAGTACCTGGTGGGGAAGCGTAAAGGACAACGAACGAGGAGAAGAAATAGTGGGAACCCTGAACGAGGAGGGACTATACATCCTGAACCAAGGAAGGGCCCCGACCTTCTTCACAATAAGGGGAAACAAAATTTTCCAAAGCTCCGTAGACATAACGGTCTGTAGTGACGCGCTCTTGGATCGAATAAAAGTTGATGAAACAGTCACCAGCTCCGACCACAATAGTATTAGATTTAACATTAACATAGGTAAAACAGAAAATCAAATTATAAGGAAAAATACTAGGATATATAAAACCAAAAAAGCAAACTGGGACTAATTTAAAACTGAGATACACGCAAAATTAAAAGAGAATAAATTTAACATAAATGAAATCAATAACACTAAAAATAAGGAAGAAACTAAAAACATAATAGATAAATATATACAAAGCATTACAAAAGCATGCGAAATAAGTATCCCTCGCTACACAAATAATAATAAAAGAAAAGTAAACTTACCTTGGTGGTCCGAAGAAATAGGAAGACTGAAGAAACTCGTAGGAAGAAATAAGCGAAGAATCCGTTGCGCTGCGCCGTCGAGAAGAAGGAGAACAATAGAAGAGTACCTGAAAGAAAAAGAGAATTATGAGCAAATGATTAAAAACGCTAAAATAACTAGTTGGAAGGAGTTCTGCACCAGGCAGTAGAAGGAGACCTTCTGGGACAGCATATATAGGGTGATAAGTAAAACTGCCCCGAAGCATGAAGACCAGCTGCTAATAAGAGAAGGAAAACCCCTAACCCCGAAGGAATCAGTGAGACTGCTGGCGGAGACCTTCTTCCCAGAAGACAACACTGACCAGGATACACCAGCCCAGAAAGAAATAAGGGAAAAAGCAGAACAGGTGAATGAAATAATACAAGAGGATGAGATCAACCCTCCATTCACCGAATCAGAACTGACATACACGATCAGTACACTTACAATGAAAAAAGCTCCCGGGCCAGATGGGTTCACGGCGGACATTTGCGTAGAAGCCATTAAAGCAGACAGCAAATCATTCCTGGCCATAATAAACAGATGTTTAGAGGTGGCATATTTCCCCATACAATGGAAGAAAGCGACAATCATCACCCTGAGGAAACCTGGGAAAGCCGATTACAATAACCCAAGAGCGTACAGGCCCATCGGGCTGTTATCTATCCTGGGGAAAATACTGGAAAAGATCATGATAAGGCGAATCAGACACCATATAGCCCCGAAGATCAGCCCAAGACAGTATGGATTCACGCCGCAGCGCAGTACGGAGGACTCCCTCTATGACTTAGTGACGCACATAAAGACAAACTTGGAAAACAAAAAGATCAACCTAGTCATATCACTAGACATAGAGGGTGCCTTTGACAGCGCATGGTGGCCTGCAATTAAAAACCAACTGCTAGAATACAGCTGCCCAGTAAACCTTAGAAGGCTGGTGAGGAGCTATCTGGAGGACAGGGAGGTAGAGGTTCAGTACGCGGACGAGACTTGCATAATAAATACAAGTAAAGGGTGTGTGCAAGGCTCCGTTGGTGGTCCCTTGTTCTGGAACCTCATAATCGACCCGCTCCTGAAGGGCCTGTCTGGAAAGGGTATATACAACCAGGCATTCGCGGACGATATTGCTCTGGTGATCTCTGGAGAAGAAATCGCCAAAATACAGGATGACGCGAACAAAATACTGGAATATATACACGAATGGGGTAAAATTAATAAATTAAAGTTCGCACCAAATAAAACTAACGCTATGATTATTACAAGAAAACTAAAATGGGACATTCCAAGAATTCAGATGGGGGGGATCCAAATTAATATTGTCAACGACATAAAATTATTAGGAGTTACGATTGATAACAAACTTACTTTTAACAACCATATAGCAAACACCTGTATCAAAGCGACGAACATTTATAAACAATTAATAAAAGCAGCAAAACTCTCCTGGGGTTTAAGCCCGGAGGTCACCAGAACGATCTATACGGCCGTCGTCGAACCAACAGTCCTGTACGCTGCAGGGGTATGGCATACAAAGATTGAGAAACAGAAGGCGAAAAAACAGTTGGCAACAGTGCAGAGGGGTTTCTGCCAAAAAATCGCCAAAACCTACAAAACTGTTTCCCTGAACGCGGCAACACTCCTAGCGGGAGTAATACCTCTTGACCTAAGAGTCAAAGAGGCAGCTACGCTGTACGAAGCCAAGAGGGGGAAACCGCTGGGAGAGGAACTGCGTGACAGGGAATTAGAATGCAAAACTTGCTACCTAGAAGCACTCCACCCTGCCCAAGTCTCCGCAATTACATACCAAAATCTGGAAGAACACCTCGACTTACTCGAAACACCACTAGATAGTGAGATACTAATATACACAGATGGCAGTAAAATAAATGGGAAAGTTGGGGCAGCGCTAACAGTGTGGAAGGGAAACAAGGAAATTAATTTCAAAAAACTAAAACTCGAACCATACTGTACGATCTACCAGGCAGAACTCTTGGCAATAAATAGAGCAACAAAATTTGTAGAAAAATATAAAACGGGTTCGGTGGCCTAAGAGGCAATCCCAGAACCGGGTTGCCTCACCCGGGTGTGGTGTGAAAACGCCTGACGTCGGGAGCGTCGCGCAGCTTACACACGCCACGGTTCGCCGTGGAGTTTTTAGTCGGTAAAAGTCGCCGGCGGTCACCGTCGCTATTTTCACTTTCCAGAATCGGATTTGTATGGAAAAGGCTCGTCTATTTTTGGCTATCAATCCACTCTCTAGATGGCACTGTTATATAATTTTTTTGGCAAGTTTGATAACAAAAGATGGTGGATGACAATTAATTTTGTCATTTCGAACTGACAACTTTCAAATATTTATTTTCATTGATTTTGTTTACGTATCTATTACGAGAGTGCTTCCTTAAATTTTCTTGCCTCCCAC
>MU159583.1:145541-185098 GCA_015888305.1 Antheraea pernyi | reverse complement strand
ACGGACGCGGTAGGGAACTTTGTTTTATAGTATATAATAAATAAATACATAATCTAAAATATATTATTATAAAATATCACTGTCTTTCTCGTCTACCTGTAAAATATAAATAGAATATATTAGTAAGAGACAAGTTAAAATATAAAAACAATTTCGCATCAAGTCAGCTGAAAATTTTTACTTCAGTGAATATTTAATAATCCACTCCAATATTGTAAATGTGAAAGTAATTTATGTCCGTCTGTCGGTTTGTCGTTTGTTTATAACTATACCTACGAACCGATAGCACTGAAATTGGGTATAAAAATAATCTGGCAATAGATTCAGGACATGAGCTCCTTTTCACCACAAAGATATTATCAAACATGGGGACTAATTTCCGAGTATAACTTATTCATTCATAATGGAGTTTATTATATAGATACCTAATGCCTAGATAATAATGACTAATTTAATCTTTTTCCTCAGAACAAATAAAAACTGCTTTCAGGCGTGACAGACGATAGAAAGATTAAATACCAGCCCGTAAATAGTGTCTGTTCGGGTATAAATTGGTTGGGAGGGTAGGCAAAATTCTTATCTTCTTTTCAGCATAAAGTCCCAGACGACTGTCGGCCCAACTACAGGTGTAAGATCACCGCCAGTAGACAGCCAAGATGAGCGCACCTCACAGAGAAACCCTTCCATTGCTGAGGGAGGACGAGAAGCCATCGCCTGATGCGGTCTCGCCGCGAACACGCTAGGGTGTGAGCGATACGACATCCACGGTAGAGAGGGAATTATTCTTGCGTGAAGCATTGTCTCGTTTAAATCTCTACAATATATATCGGTGGTTTATGGTAAAGGCTTTTATTACTGATATTTGATTGATCTTGAGTGACTGCTCGATTTAATGAAAAAGAGGACGTCGTCTATGATTGATGTCATACCTTTATAACTGCCATTCCCAAGGTCACCCCGATATATATAACGCTTGATACTAAAATAACTTACTTCAATATAAAAATTATATATACTAACTTTTATAATACTCACATTCACATTCCAGACAGCAAAGATGAGCGCACCTCACAGAGAAACCCTTCTATTGCTGAGAGGAGAGGAGAGGAGAGGAGAGGTCACGCCGCGAGCACGCTAAGGTGTGAGCGATACGACATCCACGGTGGAGAGGGAATTATTCTTGCGTGGAGCATTGTCTAGTTTACATCTCTACAATATATACATCGGTTATTTAAGGTAAAGGCTTTTATTACTGATACTTGATTGATCTTGAGTGACTACTCGATTTAATGACAAAGAGGACGTCATCTATGATTGATGTCATACCTTTATAACTGCCATTCCCAAGGTCACCCCGATATATATAATGTTTGATACTAAAATAATTTAATAAAAATTATATATACTAACTTTTATAATACTCACATTCACATTCCCTGTTTATTTATTTGTTTTGCTCGTGGTTTCGCCTCGCGACAAAATAGATTTGACCTTCCAGTACCTACTAACATTCACCACTAGCTTTTGCTCGCGGCTTTTATATTAATAGTACTTTTTTTTGTACGAAAGGTGCCTATGTCCTTTGGAATAACCTTGACAACGTGTATGCAAATTTTAATTATGACCGGTTTGGCATTTTGGCATGAAAGCTTAACAAACAAACAAAAAGATTCATTCGTTATTTGCTTGATAGAATTAAATAACGATGACCTAAGATGGTAACTAGCTACAGAAGACGACAGGCCCTCAAATTCAGCTGTCGGAACACACCTATATATGTTTTCAAATTTTCAACATGATGGACAGTAAGTAAGACAGTAAGGCTTAATTCCACGTAACGAGTACAGTGGCGAGACAATAAAATCGTGTTTCTGTTGACTCTCTCGCCACTCTGGTCGGCCTAGCACTCGGCCGATCACTCGTCAATGTGTTTATACGTACCGAGCACTCGACCGAGAGCACTGTCTCGCCACTGTACTCGTTACCTGTAATTAAGCCATAAGGCAAAGCGCAAAATTAGGTCGCGCGTTCTCTATTCATTTTGAAACGAATTGTTCAAACAAATCATTTATTTAAGACGTCTTAATGTTTCCGCTTAAATGAAGGTTTTCAATTTATTTTAATTTCATAACTGTGTTGTTTATTCGACCTCTCGGTTACGACATTGAAATAACTTAGCGAAGAGTTCTCAGAGGGTCTCGCGAGGATTCCTTTCAAAAATGTTATATATAATTTACTTAGGTTTATTTAGTGAAATGTATTTTCGTTTTTAATTATTTTCCTAGAAGACCACATTTCGTAGAGTAAGACTTTATACTGAATTGATAACTTTTAGCATATTTGTAGTCATTTTCAAACTCTCCCACATTCGTATGGTATTTTTGTATGATTGAAATCTCCATAGTTAAAGTAAAAAAACTATAATTATAAGTCTCATTAACGCTTCCGAGTTAGACACACTATATCCAATCATCTAAACATAAATAGGGATGTAAGGGGAGTCGACTAACATCGTAAGACTGGAGACACCCAAGCCAACCTCACCTGCACGTGGTGCACCCTGCTGAATAACGAACGAGGCAATGGCGAAAGCGGGGTGGTAGGGTTTTACAGCCCGACTGGGTCGCGACCACCATGTATATGGCGAAAAAAGCCCGTAATAGTGATTCGCTTCTGCGGGTCGCGTTACGGGATCAGCCTGTGCATATCCAGCATTTTGCAGGCCGGCATGATAGTGGCGACCGGCGATGGGTTGTGTGTTACTCGGTGGTCGCCATTGTTTTTGGATTGTACTGTGCTTACCATCAGCCATAGTGCAGTCATTTTGCCGTGTAACTATAAAAAAAACAAAAAACATTTTTGTCGTTGACATTCTATGTATATGTACATTTGCAACCAACTCTGACTTCATATGCGTTAATACTACAACGTATAACTCAATAACGGTTAAAAACCTAGCGTCATCTAGTGGAGACTTATAGTATAGCATTAAACATATAACATATGACAGAAATGATCGTGAGAAAACCTGACCGTGAGAAATGTTGTTGTAGTTCCACCGTATGTAGGAAAAATATAGAACTATGGATTTCTCGGAGTTCGAAATCGCCAATCCGTTGTGGGATGCCGTGGTAATTATGCCCAAACGTCGAAGGACGACAAGAGGCTTAAAGCCCAGGAATAGGTCTCTTATAATCTGATGTGATAATGATGATAATGTTGTAAATAACAATATTGTTGATAGCATTCTTCTATCAGTTCAGTTATCGATCTTATTTCCGAATTGCAATGTACTAATAGACATATACATTAACGACTGAACGAATACTTGACCAATCAGTCTTATAAGGAAATTATCCAGTATTTTTCCAAAACAATGGAATAACGGTGTTCTCTTTTCAATTTTTAAAATAATCATCATCAGCCCGTAAGAGACCCACTGCAGGGCCATAGGCCTCTTCCCGGAGGAAGATATGGGCACAATCACCACGCCAGCCCACGACGTATCGGTGATTTTTTTTTTTAATCGTAACACAGCAAAGTGACTGCACTGTGTCTGATGGTGAGCACAGTACAATCCAAAAACAATGTCGACTACCGAGAGATGCATTATCCCTCGTCGATCGCCGCTATCATGCCGGCATGCGTGAGCGAACAACCTCCATCCGTGTCCAGAGGTGACCAATGTTAATTATCTCACCGGTACTCGAGCCACGGCGAAAGTCATTCACTACTGGATATGTATGAGCTGATCCCGAAACCGACGCGCAGAACGAATCACTATTACGGGCTTTTTCGCTACATGCATGATGGTCGTGACCCAGTCGGGCTTTAAAATCCTACCACCCCGCAAAAACCCTACCAAAACTCTGAGCTATTAAAACTCTGAGAAATTCACAGTTCTGTTTTCCCACATACAGTAGTACTACAAGAACATTTCTCAGGTTCCGGTTTCCTCACGATGTTTTCCTTCACCGTCAGCCGATAGTGTTACCATTTTAAATTAGTAAACGTACGCGAAATCCGCAAAATTCTTTGGTACATGCCGGGGGTTCGAACCTGCGGACATCGAAATCATATTCCACCGGTCAAACCACTAGACCACCACGACATGAATGATCATAGTCTGTATTATTTTGATTTCATAATTTATAAATGGAAATTATTATCATTAGACTGGTTTTCACATCTATTGGTATTCGGAGTTCAGATAACTATATACAGATTATGAATTATTCAAACGTATGACGGGCTGCACAATCCCAATACCAAATATTTATATTGGAGGTACACAGGCCCATATACTAAGCGTCGGTAGTCTGGCGCGAGCCGAGCAAACGCAATACGGCCGGCCGGACACACTTATTAGAATGTCAAGACGCGAAATTATAAATTGATCTCCTGCCAAATATACTGCAACGCGCCCTAAAGAAGTGTTCACTTCAAAAATCATTCAATAAACACATAAAATAAAGGTAACCGAATTCTTTAACATAAGGTTAAATAAACGTTCGACGATCACTTTGTCCCTTCACTAGTACACACAGCCTGTATACGTAGTGAGCATTACGAACCAAACCCACGGAAAATTTCCATTATATTTCCTAAAACATGAAAAAAAAACTTCATTTCGTTAAACACCAACCTCCTTTGTTTCAATATCAATTTCACTGATTACTCGTCAAAGCGCCAATCGAATATCGACTTTAAAATCTCGAAGACAAAGTTCATAGCTGAACACATAGTTCGAAATTTGCCTATGGTCGTAGTGTTAGGGGAAGTGTGGAACCGTGTAAAACAACAAAGGTTAAAGTATATAAGTGTTGTTTATATTAATAACAAATATCGATATTATAATATCAATTATTGTAACTAGTGATCGTTCGATAATAATTCATTATTTTTTAAAGTTTCAATGTAATTGTGGTTTTTTTGCCAAACAATTTACAAATTATTGTAAATTAATAGTCGTAAGAATGTGAAATAACAAGTATATTCATTTTTTTTCTTGATAATATTACACTTTTTCAATAAATATTATCAGCAGTAATTATAATATATCTACTGTTTGTATTAGCCAATCTCAGAAACGATTGAACGATTTTGACGCGCCTTTTACTGAATTTTCCGGAGTATTATTTAAAAATATCATCACTTGTCCGTAGAGGTTATGCAGTAATGACAAAATTAACTAGAAGGTTTTTGAAACCACTAGAAATAATTATTATGAAAGTTAGGTGGTAACTCTAAAATAATTAGAAAAATATAGGACAGACCCATAATTAATTAAGATAAAAGACATTCCTACGAAACAATATAGTCATTTGGTGGTAGAGCCACGCTGAAACTATTATTAGTTTCAGCATGAATGGGTCGGCTCGCCCGGGGTAGTACCACCCTCTCATAGAAAACCGACGTGAAGTAACAGTGCTTGCATTGTTGCGTTTCGTTCGGTCAGTGAGAGCGCCGGAGACCCATCTCCCCTCCCCTCTCCTCTCCTTTTCCCTCCCCTAACCCTTCCCTCCGAAAGATGGCAACGCACTTACGACTCCTCTGGGGTTGTTAGTGTGCATGGATGGTGGTGATCATTTAACAGCAGGTGACCCACCTGTTCGTTTGCCACCTATGACATAAAAAAAAGTCATGTCAACCAACACATAGTTGCAAGCATCAACGAATTGTGAAATAAAAACATATATATCATTTTCCATACGTTTCGATACATGAATAATATTGTTTCCAGCAAACCCCAACACTAAGGGTTTTATGACTGTAGGTTTTTGTTTAGCGTATACTAACAGACATCGTTAACATAGTTCGCTGTTGGATCCTTGATAGGGTCCTGTAACCGACAACAAAAGGTTTCAGTACGTCCAAAAGCCGAAATAAGTGTTACACAGAAGTTTCTACTTAATTTATTACCAAGTACAATTTCATTTGATTAACAATTTAACATTCACATAATTCTGTTTACTCCCTCTTGTTAGTAAAACGTTAATTCTAAACGTCTTTCTAGATTTACTAATGCACTAGCTGGCTCCCGCGGCTTTTGTTTTTCTGAAAATAGTTCTGCTGTATACCGCAGGACTAACTCCTAAAATCCCCCTCTTGATTTTATGTTACCTGTGTTTAAAGTTATCATAATTCTGCAGAAGCCATATGCTGCGTAGAAAATACTTTGAAAATTCTCTCACTTCATCTTCTAGTGATAGTCTTGTCAAATTCGTTTCAGCCCCTCCAGAGATGAGCAATACAGACATGACACTTCAATTTTATTTATGTATGGATACAATGGGAAAAAAATGTGTGTGTACTTATGTACACGCGTTGGAAGTTATACATTTTTGGCGTAACAAGACAAAAATCTTTTCAAAATTTTTATCTTTCGCCTTATTCTACGATTGTAGAAAAAACGACACTAATAATAGAAAAAAGGTATTTAATACGTTGAAAGTTTTAATACAAAGAAACAAAATGTTGACTATAGCTTACTTCAGGGTGTCGGTTTTTCATAACGGTGTGCCCGCGCATCGTAATAACTTCAGGGTGTCGGTTTTTCGTGACGGTGTGCACGCGCATCGTAAAAATTTACTCTCATCATTTTTACCTAACGCGCCAAAAGAAGTATAACTTCAAAAATAATGACTCGATTTAATGCCTCTGTACGGATATTAAATTAATTCGAAGCCGCTGCAAAACAAGGCATAAAAAATATACCTTCAAATAGAAAGAAACATATGGCTCATATATATAATAATCGACCGGCATATCAAGATATTACGTATGTTAACGTATTGAATAGAACATCGAAATCTTCATTTATTTATAGTGCAATCTTACGTAGTCGTATTTACCTAAATAATACAGTTGAAAACTCCCCCAGGCTATAGACAGCCCCAGACACTTACTCGACGATAACAAAGACCCCGTCTGGCCTCGAGGCTATTTGTCACTCGTGCCTACCTTCCCTACCCCTAATATATGAACCGTTTGAACTGTTTACACGATGACGCAGACGTCAATAATTATATACTACAAATTATATGATTCTAAAATGTATGTCATTACATTGTGAAGAAATATGGTAGCCCTAGCTGTGAGAAGAGAAATAAGAATATAATGACGCCTGCGCCTAGTGCACTCCAGATTTGTAAAAATTGTACTGTTAATTCTCGTTACGATATTAATAATCTAAATTACTATAATAGAAGAATAGACATTGTGTTTAGATAAACATGTATCAAATAATTAAAATATATCTAACTACTTATTTACAAGCGGAAACGAGTTTGAGTAATTTATATTTTAGTGTGTCGCTTAGAACATGTTTTTTTTTCAAATATAAAAAGTATCTCTGTATTTTTCTGTAATCCCATTTCTATTGAAGTAATACGCGCAATATGAAGCGAGATAGCGATTTGACAATTATATTTTTATATGAAACGAAATGCAAAAAATCAAACGAAGAAGACAAAAAGCAAACTCTGATATTTAATTTCATAACTGATTTTTTAAAGAAAACATATCGTGGAATAGTTTCAAAAACTTTTCACCAACTTCCAGCATTCGAAGGTAATACTATAAAAAGAGCGGCTATATCTATATATAGGCAAACGAACAGACGGGTCACCTGATGGTAAGTGATCACCGCCGTCCATAGACACTAGCAACACCAGGGGAGTTGCAAGTGCGTTGCCAGCCTGTGTTTGTGGGGAGGGAGGAGTGGGGGAAGGTGGAGGGGGGAAGAGTAGATGGGTTTCCGGCGCTCTCACTGACCAAACGAAACGCAACAATGCAAGCACTGTTACTTCACGTCAGTTTTCTGTGAGAGGGTGGTACTACCCCGGACGAGCCGACCCATTCATGCTAAAATCAGTAGTAGCTTCAGAGTGACTTTACCACCTCCATTATATGAAAAGTAACTATGATATTGAAATAGAAATTAATATGCAAGTAAAGCCGCTGGTAGAAGCTAGCTGACAATATCGCTACGACGAATGCGAGTTTACGATGACAAGTCACGAACCAGTCTTACGAGCGCTATTGCAACGAACTCCTAGATATTGTGTGTTTACTGGAGATTTAGTTTTATGTTATTGCGTGAGAGTGTACTATTTGTTTCACAATTGTATTAAGTAATCGTTTGTAAACTAAGTCGAAAATATAGTGCACGGACTCAATGCTACAGCTTCGATACAATGAGGTCATAGTAACATATCTATCTGTATTAGTTATTATGATAATGTATGTATGTATGATGTAAGAATGTGACCAAACACTAAAACCTACTAGAAAAACTTTGCCTATATAACATAATACAATATATAATACTAGCGGGCCCGGCGGACGTTGTCCTCCTGCCTTGAATAAAAAAATCCTAAAAATCAACCGCATCGCCACCTACCGGGTCCAATTGTGTATCTAAACCATTCTAGGATCCACTGGAACACGCACTCAAAATTTCATCAAAATCGGTCCAACCGTTTAGGAGTTCAGTGACATACACACGTACAGAAGAAATTTATATATAAAGATAATGCATTACAGGTTACTCTTTTTGTTAAATCGAAGACGTTAATTGTTAATGGTGGTAGAGCCACACTGAAACTATTACTGGTTTCAGCATGAATGGGTCGACTCGTCCGGGGTAGTACCACCCTCTCATAGAAAACCCACGTGAAGTAACAGTGCTTGCATTGTTGCGTTTCGTTCGGTCAGTGAGAGCGCCGGAGGCCCACCTCCCTTCCCCTCTCCTCTCCCTCCCCTAACCCTTCCCCCTAAAGGGTGGCAACGCACTTGCAACTCCTCTGGTGTTGTTAGTGTCCATGGATCGTGGTGATCACTTAACATCAGGTGCGTCACATGTTCGTTTGCCAGCAATGACATAAAAAAAAAAATATTTAGAATTCTTAATATGGTGTAGAGGAACGTAGAATTACAGCCATTGAACCGAGTAAAACAACATAAGGAAGTGATTCGACATCACGCTCTGCACAGCGAAATTGCAAAACGACCAAAGATTTTCTAACATTTGATACATAACACTCGAACGGTCTCATTCGATGAACAATAGGTTTTTAGTCACGGCTTACAAACTTTTCTATAGGTGCGACACAACGCCCGACTATGGCTTTCAATGCTTTCAGACACAAAGGTGATGTATGAATGAACTATAACTTCAATACTTGAACGTATGTGATATCCATAAATGGAAACGGGTTTTATGAAAGTTCTTTGACTTGGCCGTAACATCTTAAGATTGTTTACTGTTCATATTTCATTTGTCTATGCTACTAATAAAAGTGACTAAAGATATTTCAAAAACATTCTTTTTATAGCAAGAGAAATAGCGGCACTGTACCTAATGTACGCATATTTAATACTATTTCTACTTACTGATGCTAAGTGATCACCGCCTTCCATAGACGCTAGTAACACCAGGAGAATCGCAAACGCATTGCCAGCCTGTGTTTGGGCGTGGTGAGGAGGATGGGGTGCATATGAATACACGTTTTAATTAAAAAACATAGGTGATCTTCGCTGTCATGGCAACCGGCAAACCTCTTGTCAGCTGTCAGAATTTGACACAGATGGGAGGCAGACAGGTGATCTCGTTATACTACAAGCTAAAAGAGTCACTATGGCTAAATTATCACCATGGACATTGGTGGTTGCAACTTTTGAAGGTGGCAGAGCCATGCTGAAGCTATTACTGGTTTCAGCATGAATAGGTCGGCTCGCCCGGGGTACTACCACCCGGCCCACAGAAACACCCAAGTGAAGTAACAGTGCTTGCGTTGTTGCGTTTCGTTCGGTCAGTCAGAGCGCCGGAGACCCAGCTCCCCTTCCCTCTTCTTTCCACTTCCCTCCCTCCCCTTCCCCCAAACACAGGATGGCAACGCACTTTCAACTCCCTGGTGTTGCTAGAGTCTATGGACGGTGGTGATCACTTAACATCAGGTGACCTACCCGATCGTTTGCCTGATATGACAAAAAAAAAACTTTATGGCGAATTTGACATACAAGATTGACACGGTAATTTGTGTTTACTTTCATCTTTAACCGTCTTCAAGAAGGAGGAATTTCTTAACCTGGTTGTATCTTTATTATGTTTGTTATATCAAAGCTCCGTCATTTATAAATCGATTTGGAAAATACTTTTTTTATTTCATTAGTATTCGACCTTGGATTTCGAAGATACACCAGAGAACTCTTCAGAATAGTATTTTTTTTTTTTTTATGTCATAGGTGGCAAACGAACATGTGGGTCACCTGCTGTTAAGTGATCACCACCGTCCATGGACACTAACAACACCAGAGGAGTCGCAAGTGTGTTGCCATCTTTTGTAGGGAAGGGTTAGGGGAGGGAAAGGGAGAGGAGAGAGGAGAAGGGAAGGGAGGTGGGTCTCCGGCGCTCTCACTGACTGAACGAAACGCAACAATGCAAGCACTGTTACTTCACGTCGGTTTTCTATGAGAAGGTGGTACTACCCCGGGCGAGCCGACCCATTCATGCTGTAGTCATTCATAGTAGTTTTATGATAATGCAAGATTAGGTGTAACTTAAACGGGTCTTCAAACGGGTTTTAGTTTCAAAAGGACATTATAGAGTGGATCAGTATGTGAATGATAGTGATGTCTGGAATTGACTCCTCTCTGTGCATCCACTAAAAGCATTGTATAGTGTATTGGAAATATATGTTTAAAAAATGTACCCGATCGAGTTTCTTGCCGGTTCTTCTCGATGACTGGGTTGTTTTCCGAACCGGTAGTAGTCTTTGACGTTCATAAGTGCCTTATTGGGGCCTAAACTGAATAAAGTATTTTTGATTTGACTTGAATTCTAGATACACATCAATCGTCAAGTTCGGGCTTGCACATAATATAGTCAAGGAGTATCTATGCGTTTCGTATGCTCATATAGAATTGTCCGCTTTCTGTTCTTATACGATTATAATAATTATTATGATAATCAAATGGCAATCAATTAATAGGCTGACAGCCGGTAAGTGTTGGCAATAAAAAGCCGATTCAATAGCTTATCGGTCGATAAAGTATTAAGATAAAAGAAAGTTATAACATTATTATTATAAGAATTTCATATAGACCATTTATTTATTCTTTACTGGCATTTACTTCGATGTTATGCGTATGATATAATAAGTATTTATGTCTAAATTTATGTTCCGCGTATCTATATTCAGAAGGATCAAAAAGATTGGCGAGTACTGTACCCATTGTGTACAAAGTTCTGGTGCATTTCTTTAGAGTATATTATTTTGAAGGCAGTATTATTTTTTATTAAAATGTTCTTATACTTCGCTTTATTCAATCGTTTCAAACTACTAAAAACATGTTTTTTTATCGAAGGATTAATCAGACAAGGAGATGATAATCGCGTACTTACAATAGATCAATTTTAATCGTCCAATAAGAAAACAGTATTGATGGTGTAGTACAAGATTTTAATAGCCTGTACAGTGGTTCGTTATAAAAGAACCATAAAACATTATAAATAACATCATCTGTGCTAGCTCGATCGACCACCCTCGTGAGTAGGGTTGCCAACTATAAGCCATTAACATGAAACAACAGGAATTTTGTTATATATGTAATAGAAAAATACAGATAATATACCATACATAAATATTTATTTTTTATAGGTATTACTGTAGTAGATATGTTTTTAGAATTCCAATCTGCTCATATTAATGTATTAAATCCTATAGATTTATTTAATTATAGAGTTGGAGTTATTTTATTCATTGAAAACATTTCGCATCTTCTATATTGTGAATTATATTGATTACAAGCGGGCCCGGCAGACGTTGTCCCGCCCTGATTATAAAATTATATACTAAAACCTTCCTCATGAATCACTTTATTCACTGGTGAAAACCGCATGAAAATCCGTTCGGTAGTTTTTGAGTTTATCGCTAACAGACAGACAGACGTGTTAGGGGACTTTGTTTTATACTATGTAATGATTTTACAAACTCAAATACAAATTAAATAATTAAGAATAAAAAGTCGTATTGCAAAAATACTGAAACATTTTTCAGTTATATTGTTTCATTATCACATATGTGTAATGCCTGATGCAGTATCAAAACGTAGTTACCAGTAGCTGTCATGAGATAGTTATTTATCAATTATTAAAGCGCCAACATCGTGTATGTAAAACTGTTACTTGCAAAAATACACTGTTACTGGTTAGAATTTTTATTTGTTGTGGCAATCTGATTACGTGTCAATGGAAGTAAGTTACGTGTGTGCATTGTCTTTGCTCCACCCCAGATTGAGTATAGAACATTGCATATCATTTTTTTACTGAGAGGAATCTGAATACGTTATTTCTATTCGGTGACAAGGCTACATATATTAATGAACGAGTTTTTAAATTATTTGAGTATTGGTATTTAAAATCTTAATTCAATATCTTCTCTCTTCTCTGATTTACTTATATTTTAACCAATATTGCTCACTTTATAAAGGTGAGTCAAACGACACCTTATATGTAAAAAGGCAATAAGTCGCTTAGACTAAATAGCGTATCAAAGAAATAGACAGTTATACTCAAAAATCGACACCCATTATAAATTATAATCTTTTTTGTAAATTATATTTAAAAATATTACAATCAGGCCCGGCGATATTCCTTGAGCTATTTGTCAAAATAAAATCGGCTGAGTGCCTTAAGCGCTCACCTTAGTAGTCCGGTGAATTTGTTAAGATCATGCTAGGTAAAGAAAGTTTGAAAAAAAAACCGTCAATATTCGTATCTTTTATAGAAATTAGCCTTGTAATAGTACCCTGTATATACACAAACACTAAGAAGTAACAACAATGAATATTGATGAAAGAGACTGTCAAGACTGTAAACCGACTCCAAAACCATCACAAAAGCCCTAACAAAAATTGTATGTTAGTAGTATTCGAAAACGTAAAAAATATATCTCAACCAAAATACCTAACACTATTTTCTTATGTAAAATATAGCAAATAAGTATGCCTTTATGCAGCAAGCCCATGGTACTATTAATAGCGGAATAATCCTCAGGATTCTAAACTTAAAATGTCTGGCAATTTACAAATAAAATGCGGCAACACCAGTCATGCACGATGACTCATTCTCAGCGTTCTACCCTAGTATATTAATAATATAGCGGATTTATTTGTCACTGGCATTTACTTCTGCATAGAAGAGTTGACGGGGCGTTTGGTCATCAATTTGTTCCAATTCTTTTTTTATCACAATTATCGGCAATAACATTGTACACAACCTGAATGTATTTTTAAACACCTTAATATACCTCATAGAAAGTGGAGAATACGAAAAGAAATACACAGATAATATCATATTTAATAACTAAACGTTCTTATCTAAGAGATCATCTTGCTCACTTCCGAAATGGTAGCACTGTTGTAAAATAATACACGACTTACGGTAAAGTGAACGGTAAAAAAAAAATGTATTCATTCACAAGATCTTACCTGATTCCATTTTTTTTTTATTTATTCACATTATAGTCATGACCGTATAACAGCTAAAATCGTAGACGGAGTTTAAGTCCTTTGGTTCAAAATTCTTACCACATTTACGTACATTTATCTGATACTAGTCTTTTTTTTTATATCATAGGAGGGAAACGAATAGGTGGTTCACCTGATGTTAAGTGATCACCACCGTCCATAGACACTTGCAACACCGGAAGAGTCGCAAGTGCGTTGCCACCCTGCGTTATGGGGAGGGGGAGTGGGGAAGGGACGAGGGGAGGTGGGTTGTACCCGCGACTCCGTTTGCGTGGAACCTAATGCAAAACAACAGTGACTAATACAATCATCTGAATGTATTAAGTCCGTTTACTTATCTTCTTTTCTTTGGTCTTAAGTCGCGTGCTCATGGAAATTACAAAAACTTTTGATAGAGTGAACCGATTTTAATGAAACCAAGAGGATAGTCGAGGATATGCGTTATGATTTTCTTGTGGTTTTATCGTGAAGGCAGTACTTTATCAGTGACGCGTGTTCATACAAACATACAGACATTTCTAAAAATGATTTAAATGTATTTTATTATTTATTCCAAGACACCTGCAACAATTAATTTCACAATAGTCTAGAAAGTACCGATGCGTTAGATTTTCATTCTTATTGTATGTATAGATTGAACTCACATTTATTACATTAAAGAGGCCTTTCTAAGGAAATCATTTATTATTTAGTAATTATGGAGTACAAATAAAACAATTAAAGTTTATTCTACAATACGTCTATATTAACGACTATCTTCCACTTTAATTAATTTGCAAGTAGATAGGGCTTTTTCCGAGTCCACCTGGCTACCTAAACTATTTTGCTATGTACCTGTAGGAGGTATGTTCCGTCAGCGACACTTGAGACCCAGCCACCTCTAGATTTAGCGTTTTCCTATGAGAAGCTTTTTTTATATAGTAGCACGGCAAAATGACTGCACTATATCTGATGGTAAGCACAGTACAATCCCAAAAATAATGGCGACCACCGAGTGACACACTATCCATCGCCGGTCGCCGCTGTCATGCCGGCCTGCGAAAAGCTGGACATGCACAGGCTGATCCCGAAACGCGACCCGCAGAAGCGAATCACTATGACGGGCTTTTTCGCCATATACATGGTGGTTGCCACCCAGTCAGGTTGTAAAACCCTACCACCCCGCTTTCGCAAATGCCTCGTTCGTTATTCAGCAGGGTGCACCACGTGCAGGTGAGGTTGGCTTGGGTGTCTCAAGTCTTATGATGATATTCGACACCCCGTACACCCCAAAAGCTTTACTTCAAAAACCAATAAATTATATTCTATTCTTAATACGAGCACTTTGGAGTGCGCTAACAAACGTCTGACGTCATAGTAATGTTTAAAACCTAACATGGATGATACAAGTTGAATAAATTTCGGCAGTCCGGTATTATTAATTTACATACATAATTATTCGTTAATTCTCGAAATTTTCGCACAATTACAATGTTTCATAAAGTTTTTATGCCGAATATGAAGGAACATACCTACTTGATATACCTAATATATAAAAATCTTGTGTCATGGTGTTAGTGTTTGAACTCCGAGAAGGCAGAAACCATTTTTATGAAATTTTAAATATATATTTGGTAGGTATGAGAATAGGTTGTAAAGTATACTGTAAGCCTCTAGGTGATTAGGGTGTCCGTATACAGATTTTTTTTTGACAAATCTTTTTTTTATTTGCCACCAAAAAATACCTACAACCCCAAATTTTCACCTTCCTAGCCCCACATACCCTAAATAAAATCAGCTTCGTGATATTAAATGGAAAACCCTAATCCAAGGAGTAATTATCACGAACCATCGAAACCATCGAATTAGTAGGGTATAACTGCTATTGTTATAGATTAGGGCTCACAATAAACAGCGACTTGGTATAATTTCGACTCTTAACATAAATCTTGTTAATTACAACGCAATGTTAACATAAATAACGATTTGAATTAATGAGCTGTTAAATTTATTTATTACTAAAATTTCTCCCAAGCCCCGAGTGAATAATAATATATAAAGTTTATAATTGGCATTTTGCAACAAGAAAATTATAAGTGCTTTAATGAGCTGTTTAGGACAATACTGGAGTTTTTTTTTATCACGCTTTTATTAGCTTCATCTGTATGTATGTATGTTTGTAACCGACCCCTTTGAGCTCGATTTTATCCTACTTTGAACGATCAGATTTAATTCAAACTTTGCACACCTGTCAAAGGTCGATGACAATGCAATAATCACAAAAAAAAATTAAAAAGATTAAACTAAAAAATGAAAAATAAATAATAGTTTAACATGCGTCACTGTTAATATCAGCACCTCCAGATATCAGTATTTTTATCATTTTTTTGTCACTTTTTACAAAAATATACATTTATTTCTAATTTACACTATTCTTAATTCAAATTTATTTGGATTTTAGTTGGATATTTTATGAAAGTGTGTTTTTTTAGTTTTTTTTTTTAACTATTATTTATTTATATGTAGTATGTATAAGAACTTTTCAAAAAGTATTTTTTTAAATAAAGTAGTGTTCAGGATTAAAAGCAAGAGATTTTTTTTTGTATGACGTAGCATGAAGGCGTGCCATCCATCTATTGGTCAGCGGTTTCTGGCAATACGCGCAATAGCGACAGCCTTAAGCATCTTACGTTCCGAGATCAACTGATGTACATTCAGTAACCAATGCCTATAGTAGGGATCTGTACTGGACTGTGTCGTGAAGTCTACACATATGATGATAAACCAGACACTGTGACTATCTTTTCGTTCGTTAATGCATGCCCAGCAACCGAGTCTAACAAGGCGGCATTACAGAGTAGACCGTCCTTAAAACATGTCACAGTCATTTTTGGATTGTCTGAGTTTAATATAGGCATAGTACTGCCACTTTGTCGAGCAACTATAAAAAGGCTATATAATACCGACATGAAGAGAATCGTAAACCTAATGTAAATCATAATAAGTGGGTACCCTTGAGAACTAAATCGGAAGGCGTTGTGGGGTACTGCGTTTGGCTGATCACGCCCTTCGAACCAAAACACAATAACTAGAACAATGCTTTGCGGCATAAAGAAGTGTGGCAATGATACTTCCTCTTTTAACTCCTTAAGTTACTCCTTCGAAATTGTTGCGAAGAAAAACAAACTAGGAAATGAAATAACCCCTCTTTCCTAGTATTTGCCACCCTAACCTTGGTATTGTTATTAAGTGATAATTTTAAGTTAACAATGCGGAATTACTCTTGTCCATTTTCCGCTTACTGGATAAATTTGTATCGGACCACCAAATTGTAAATTAGATCGTGAGTTGTTATAACTTTAAGAATACAATAACAACTATTACATGGTTCTGTTATGGATAACAACAAGTTTTATCTAAATAACTTTACAAGTAGCCAAGTTGATCGTGAAATGGGTAATTCCCGTCCGGATCATAATGTAAAATTCAACATTAATTTGTATACATTTATTTACAAAGAGAATTGCGTCGAGAGACCTAATTTTGAAACGGGAAGATTAGAGGCCGACAGACTTGGACTGTAATTAAAATGTTTTCGTTTTATGTAATTAACAGCGTATAATAGGACCCTGGTCGTTATGGACCGAGAGGTGTAAAATATTTTTGTTTCATTGTAAAAGAATATATTTGAAAAAGCAAATTTATTAAAAGAAGATCGGTTTTATTTGTGTTTAATTTTCAAAAATTTCGATTACTGCCAATGCATATAGGCAAAAATTAAATAATCTCTATATAAAACACAAAAGCTGTAAAAGAAAACGCGGCTAAATCGCGCGGCGTTGTACCTTCACAGATAAACCCTTCTGGATAAACTCGATTCTCTTCGAGAGTTAAAACGCCCTTGACTCCACAACCCTGCACCGCGCGACATGCGACCTAATTCTTGCTTAGCGTATGATCTGTCCTACACGTTGTATGGTATTACTGCTTCATTCTTACAGGCTATAGCATGACCTTACACTTTTTATAACCTATATTTATCTATACTAATATTATAAAGAGGTAAAGTTTGTGAGTTTGTGACGTTGTGACGTTGTAAGGGGTAATCTCAGGAATTACTGGTCGTTTGGTTCTTTCAGTGTTATATACCTCATTTATCAGGGAAGGTTATATGCTATATATCATCACGCTAAGACCCATAGCAGCGGAGCAGCAATGAAGAATGTTGCAAAATCGGGGTATTTTTCCTTTTCAGAGCTTCTGCTGCGTTTTAGCGCAAAATAACCAATCCACGTGTACGAAGTCACGGGCAGAAGCTATTAACTAATTATATTATCTATACTAATATCATAAAGAGGTAAAGTTTGTGATGTTGTAGGGGGTAATATCTGGGGAGTCGGAGAAAAAATGGTAAAACGTTTCTTACGAACGCTGCCTTAACGATGAGAGATATATGAGTTGAGTTGAGTTCTAGAAAAAAGTTGTAGCTTGATATTGCCTATTACCGCCCAACGAAGTGGGCACGGGTCAGCTAGTATAGGATAAATAAATAAAATATTTTTTCGAATCTGACAAATTCAAACGAATAAAAAAAGTCTCTTGAGCTATATAACATTGGTATGAATAATTCAATACTACTTCCAGGTCTTCAACCATAAATATATTAATTTTCGACAGTAGTTCATTTTGTAGCAAAAGAACATACAAAGAATGTTTTATAAATTAACATATCACGAATAGCAATGTCATGGGAGCGAAGACGCTGATATACAGTTTAATGTATTATGAGATCTTAAAATATTTCTTGAAACAACCGACGCGACTGTTTGAAACGTACACACACGTTGTATTACACTAGATAAACCAAATTGAATGTTTGTTTTGTTAATATTAAACAAACTAACATTTATATCTCGTCGATTATATTTTGTCGATCACCTAAATGCAATTGAATCATCGATATAATACTTAATGCAAAGAGAATAAATTACTTTTAGCTTTATGTAACTTGATTGAAAACACTTTATAGGTGGTAGAGCCACGCTGAAGCTATTACTGGTTTCAGCATGAATGGATCGGCTCGCCCGGAGTAGTACCACCCTCTCAGAGAAAACCGACGTGAAGTAACAGTGCTTGCATTGTTGCGTTTCGTCCAGTCAGTGAGAGCGCCAGAGACTCACCTACCCTCCCCTTCCTCTCCCCCCTTCCCCGTGAGTTTGTGACGTTGTAAGGGGTAATCTCAGGAACTACTGGTCCGATTTGGAAAATTCTTTCAGTGTTATATAGCTCATTTATCAGGGAAGGTTATAGGCTATATATCATCACGCTAAGACACATAGGAGCGGAGCAGCAATGAAGAATGTTGCAAAATCAAGGTATTTTTTTTCCTTTTCAGAGCTTCCGCTGCGTCTTAGCGTAAAATAACCATTCCACGCTTACGTATTACCGCCCAACGAAGTGGGCACGGGTCGGCTAGTTATTAATAATGCAAATATAACATGCAAAATTTAGACAAAAAATCTATGCCACTATCGTTTTTTACAATATTTAGATATAAGGGCTACAAATGTGATAAGTATGAATCTATATTAATATTGTTTGTGACGTTGTAGGGGGTAAACTCTGGATCTAGTAGTTGCGGCCATGCTCGGTAGCGAGGATGTGTGAGTGTCCGTGAGCAGGACCCTCAAAGTGGCCGTCTCCGCCAACGGAGGACGGGCAGGAGGAGGTGTCAGTTTGACCGCCTCCTCCCTCTGTAACCGAACCAGGGAAGATGGGTCGGGGGGTACAGGTCGGTGGACGGTGTACAAGGCTGTCTATAGAGATCTCGTGCCGCCCCAACTATAGCGGAAGACGTACAACGTAAAAAAAAAGGATCTACTGGTCCGATTTGAAAAATTCGAATAAATTTCAGTGTCATATAGCTCATTTATCGAAGAAGGTTATATGCCACATATCATCATGCCAAGACCAATAGGAACAGAATACCAATGAAGAATGTTTCAAAATAGGGTTTTTTTTTCTCTTGAGAGCTTCCGCTGCGAGTTGGTGTCAGCCCAACATAACTATTACACGCGGACGAAGTCGTGGGCAGAGGCTAGTATTTTATATATTAAGATCCTCCCAAAAATATACATAATATCCATAAAAAAACCTTTAAAAATCGTGAGATAGAGAGAAAGAGACCAGAGAAACAGATTGTTTTTAAAGGCTATTAAAAATAAACTACCCTCTCTTTCCATTTGTTAATCCTTTAATACGAAAATAGGCGTAAATAATATATAAAGAACAAACATACAGGGGACGTTGATAAAAGAATTGTTTGCACTCATAAAATACAATTGAGATTTGAATACGCCATTAGACAATAAAGAGAATATTTACAATTTAAAATACAATGTTAATAAAGGACCTGAGAGAATAGATAATAAAATCAGTGGACTATCGTGTATTCGTAATAAAATCTATTGAAGACAAACTAGAATTAATACTTTATTGTTTTTATATTCAATGGGTATCAAAAACAAAATTATACTGTAGTATTAGTCCAGGATCCAGGGTCCATTTTTGCACTTGATTACTATGATTTTCCGTGAGTAGCTTCGTTTCGATGAGACGCCCAATAATTTCCTGTGCGAAAATTCTCGATTGTGGTAGCTAACAGAAGTAGCAAGGATAAAATATGTCGATTTGATGATTCTCAAAAATGCACATCCCATGCAATTTCCCATTCCCATCCAAGTACAGACCACGCCTGACGTTGTCTAACTTCGGTGATCGGACGAGAACCGGTGTTTTCTACACTCTACCCGATACAGTGTTTATCCCCACAAATTTACGTCACACAGAATCGTTGCCGAAAGCAGAATTTCAAAACCTTTCCATGAGTAATTGAACTTCAAAAATCATATAAATTACTAGCGGGCCCGGCGGACGTTGTCCTACCTTGATAATAATGAAAAAATCCTAAAATTCCACCGCATCGCCACCTACCGGGTCCAATTATAAATCTAAACCATTCTCGGGTGAACTGGTACACTCACACAAAATTTCATCAAAATCGGTCCAACCGTTTTGGAGGATTTCAGTAAAAAATCCTAAAATTCCACCGCATCGCCACCTACCGGGTCCAATTATAAATCTAAACCATTCTCGGGTGAACTGGTACACTCACACAAAATTTCATCAAAATCGGTCCAACCGTTTTGGAGGATTTCAGTGACGTACACACGTACGGAAGAAATTCATATATAAAGATAAGTAATCAATATACATATAAATAAAAAAAATTTTTTGGATAAAAATACATCGCCATCAAACATTCAAAATAAATATTACACACCCCATTGATATACAAAAGCCCAAGATGCACATTTAACGTCTTACAGCCGGCACACACAATGAGTGCATAATTTTGGATTATCAGGATTTGGATTATTAAATCATTCAGCTAAAGTCGAATTTGCAAAATCATAAGTTTATCGTATAACTATAACCACCTATTACCATTAGGGAGTTATTGCGGGACGGTTTAGAGCACTATTTTCATTCGAGACTGTGTGTCTTGGGTTTTTATATGCCAATGATACACCCACACAAAAACAGCAGATCACGCAATAATAATACGTGTACCACTTGGGTCAAACCCTCGTTTAGCTTTTGAATGATAAGTTCTATAATACACTCTGTTATATTGTAATACGGACGGTTATGCTAAAATACAGGTGAATCGCCCCTTTCGTATAAATTGACTGCACCAAACTAGAATTAATACTTTATTGTTTCTATATTCAATGGGTATCAAAAACAAAATTATACTGTAGTATTATTCCAGGATCCACGGTCCATTTTTGCACTTGATTATTATCAAGCTAATTTTCCGTGAGTAGCTTCGTTTCGATGAGACGCCCAAGAATTTCCTGTGCGAAAATTCTCGATTGTGGTATCTGACAGAGGTAGCAAGGATAAAATATGTCGATTTGATGATTCTCAAAAATGCACATCCCATGCAATTTCCCATTCCCATCCAAGTACAGACCACGCCTGACGTTGTCTAACTTCGGTGATCGGACGAGAACCGGTGTTTTCTACACTCTACCCGATACAGTGTTTATCCCCACAAATTTACGTCACACAGAATCGTTGCCGAAAGCAGAATTTCAAAGCCTTTGCATAAGTAATTGAACTTCAAAAATCATATAAAACACTACCGGGCCGGGCGGACGTTGTCCTTCCTTGATAATAAAAAAAAATCTTAAAATTCAACCACATCGCCAATTGTGCATCTAAACCATCTCGGATCCACTGGAACACGCACACAAAATTTCATCAAAATCGGTCCAACCGTTTGGGAGGAGTTCAATGACATACACACGTACAAAAGAAATTTATATATAAAGATAAGTAAGCAATATACATACAAATAATATAATATTTTCGAATAAAAATACGAGTACATCGCCAACAAACATTCAAAATAAATATTACACACCCCATTGATATACAAAAACCCAAGATGCACATTTAACATCTTACAGCCGGCACACAACAATGAGCGCATAATTTTGGATTATCAAGATTTGGATTATTAAATCTTATAAAGTCGAATTTGCAAAATCATAAGTTTATCGTATAACTATAACCACCTATTACCATTAGGGAGTTATTGCGGGACGGTTTAGAGCACTATTTTCATTCGAGACTGTGTGTCTTGGGTTTTTATATGCCAATGATACACCCACTCAAAAACAGCTACATGGTGGTTGCGACCCTGTAAAACCCGGTTGGCTTGGGTGTCTCAAGTCTTATGATGTTATTCGACACCCCTTACACCCCAAAACGATTAGATTAAATTAGATTATTACTGCCATTGACGAGTAGTTAATAATATTACAAGTTCTTCTTCTATTATATTTTTGGCAACCAGTCTTCCAGTATACTATTGCTGCCATTGTCAAGTGAGTATCGATATTACAAGTTTCTTGATATAATTAGAATGTACTAACAAGATGGCGACCATCTTGTTAGAACTTTCCATGGAGTTTTTGTGGCATTTCAGAATTCATGGTCCGTGGTATTATGACCAAGATCTTATGTAACGAACATTAAAAAAAGCTGCATTTAGAACATCTTTAAGCCCTTTAAAGAGAGAGAACTACTCAATCACACTACGGTATATAATAATAAGTGTCCATTACGGATAAGATATTATTATTAGCGTAAGGTTGTATTGATTTTATATCATAGGAGGCAAACGAATAGGTGGGTTATATCTAGACACTAGCAACACCATGGTAGCCGCAAGTACGTGACAAAGCGTTGTAGGTTTTCAGTCTACTATGCTTTTTCTTATTATTGTTGTTATATTATTCATCAGACTATTGACTCTTGAGTAAATAAACATTAAAATAACAATTAATCATTTTAAAAATCAGTTCTATATTCATTCGATTTTGAAAATCTGTCCTCAAGAACCTGTTGGTGCGTACCGGCAGCTGCACTTAACATCTAGTCCCCTTTAGATTTAGCGTGTTTACAATCTTAGACTACACCGTCATTTAACATGAGACGAATTTGTGGTTAAATGCTAAAACCAAAATATTAAAAAAAAACCGAGACAGTCACAAGGGGTGTAAGGGGTGTCGAATAACATCTAAGACTTGAGACACTCAAGCCAACCTCACCTGCGCGTGGTGCACCCTGCTGAATAACGAACGAGGCAATGGCGAAAGCGAGGCGGTAGGGTTCTACAGCCTGACTGGGTCGCAACCACCATGTATACGGCGAAAAAGCCCTCATAGTGAGTCGCTTCTGCGGGTCGCGTTTCGGAATCAGCCTGTGCATATCCAGCTTTTCGCAGGCCGGCATGACAGCGGCGACCGGCGATGTACGAATAGTGTGTCACTCGGTGGTCGCCATTGTTTTTGGATTGTACTGTGCTTACCATCAGGCACAGTGCAGTCATTTTACCGTGCTACAATAAAAAAAAATGGAGACAGAAGTGAAAACTCAATACAATAGAATAACGGTGTTCGGTTTTGATTTTTAAAATTAATTATGGTGTGAATGTTTTTTTAACTATAGTTTTGGCAACCAATCTTTTAGATTATTACTGCCATAGTCGAGTAGTTAATAGTATTACAAGTTCTTGCATTGCATTTTTGGCAACCAGTCTTCTAGTAGAATATTACTGACATTGTGAAGTGAGTCATCGATATTACAAGTTTCTTAATATAATTAGAATGTACTAACAAGATGGTCGCCATCTTGTTAGAACTTTCCATGGAGTTTTTGTGGCATTTCAGAATTCATGGTCCGTGGTCTTATGACCAAGATCTTAGGTAACGAACATTAAAAAAAGCTGCCTTTAGAACATCCTTTAAGCCCTTTAAAGAGATAGAACTACTCAATCACACTACGGTATAGAAGAATAAGTGTCCATTACGGATAAGGTGCAAAACAGTTGAGTAACCAACAAACCAATGCTCAGTTGTACATTGCGTCATTAATTAAAAAACATAGCGCAATAAATATCAACGAACTAAATAAGCACGAACACGTACAGATAAAAAAAAGACATACAAATGAACGAGCTATGAGCAACACATTAGAGTAATAAAAACAAACACTCAGGTGGTAATGAACAGGAGACAAGCAAAACAATTTATACATTAGGTATAAAGTTACGTAAACAGTGGGAAACGTTGGTATCTTTCATTGTTAACGTCAAGTATACAATATACAAAAGTTTTAATTATGTCTTAAAGGCCGTCCACAAAATACGTTTGCACTTACGAGAGGAGGGGGTGTCGCGCCGCTTAGCGTGATAGTATGTTACGGGGCTCGGGAGGACTAAGGAAGAAAACGTGACGTTCACAGCTCATCAAACAATTTTGTAAACTTCTCTCTTATATATATATATTTTTTGTTACAATAAAAAGTTATTCCTTCTGTATTCGTAAATATGTCAATATTTTTGGAGATTCATTGTTGGTGACGCAATATAGTTCGGGGCTTCTAAAAGGTAGAATTTTCCGTGACGTACTTTATGAACAGCCCTAATTAAAGGCATATTTTACAAGACTTCTTACGTAATTATTCCTATATATTAATCAAATGTAATCAAAAATCCTACCGCAACAACATTGCATTCATTATCCCTGCAACAAGCGAAAACAATATCTCAACCAAATTCGAACATATTAGAAATTAGAATTTCCTACTTTTTTAATATCATAGGAGGCAAATGAACAGGTGGGGCACCTGATGTTAAGTGATTACAACCGTCCATAGACACTAGTAACACCAGGGGAGTTTCCAGCCTGTGTTTGGAGGGAGGGGAAGGGTAGGTGGGCCTCGGATGCTCTCACTAACCGAACGAAACGCAATAATGCAAGCACCGTTACTTCACGTTCGTTTGCTGTGAGAGGGTGGTAGTACCTCATCGTGCATGAGTCTACAGTATGAATTGATACACAATACGCCAGTATGAAGACAGGTTTTAAGGTTATTGTACTTGGAAAAAAAACCACACAATGAAGATCTTTCATATTTCAAATAGCTAAAACAGATTCTACGTCTTTTAGATTATTACTGCCATAGTCGAGTAGTTAATAGTATTACAAGTTCTTGCATTGCATTTTTGGCAACCAGTCTTCTAGTAGAATATTACTGACATTGTGAAGTGAGTCATCGATATTACAAGTTTCTTAATATAATTAGAATGTACTAACAAGATGGTCGCCATCTTGTTAGAACTTTCCATGGAGTTTTTGTGGCATTTCAGAATTCATGGTCCGTGGTCTTATGACCAAGATCTTAGGTAACGAACATTAAAAAAAGCTGCCTTTAGAACATCCTTTAAGCCCTTTAAAGAGATAGAACTACTCAATCACACTACGGTATAGAAGAATAAGTGTCCATTACGGATAAGGTGCAAAACAGTTGAGTAACCAACAAACCAATGCTCAGTTGTACATTGCGTCATTAATTAAAAAACATAGCGCAATAAATATCAACGAACTAAATAAGCACGAACACGTACAGATAAAAAAAAAAGACATACAAATGAACGACTTATGAGCAACACATTAGAGTAATAAAAACAAACACTCAGGTGGTAAAGAACACGAGACAAGCAAAACAATTTATACATTAGGTATAAAGTTACGTAAACAGTGGGAAACGTTGGTATCTTTCATTGTTAACGTCAAGTATACAATATACAAAAGTTTTAATTATGTCTTAAAGGCCGTCCACAAAATACGTTTGCACTTACGAGAGGAGGGGGTGTCGCGCCGCTTAGCGTGATAGTATGTTACGGGGCTCGGGAGGACTAAGGAAGAAAACGTGACGTTCACAGCTCATCAAACAATTTTGTAAACTTCTCTCTTATATATATATATTTTTTGTTACAATAAAAAGTTATTCCTTCTGTATTCGTAAATATGTCAATATTTTTGGAGATTCATTGTTGGTGACGCAATATAGTTCGGGGCTTCTAAAAGGTAGAATTTTCCGTGACGTACTTTATGAACAGCCCTAATTAAAGGCATATTTTACAAGACTTCTTACGTAATTATTCCTATATATTAATCAAATGTAATCAAAAATCCTACCGCAACAACATTGCATTCATTATCCCTGCAACAAGCGAAAACAATATCTCAACCAAATTCGAACATATTAGAAATTAGAATTTCCTACTTTTTTAATATCATAGGAGGCAAATGAACAGGTGGGGCACCTGATGTTAAGTGATTACAACCGTCCATAGACACTAGTAACACCAGGGGAGTTTCCAGCCTGTGTTTGGAGGGAGGGGAAGGGTAGGTGGGCCTCGGATGCTCTCACTAACCGAACGAAACGCGAAAAGTTATTCCTTCTGTATTCGTAAATATGTCAATATTTTTGGAGATTCATTGTTGGTGACGCAATATAGTTCGGGGCTTCTAAAAGGCAGAATTTTCCGTGACGTACTTTATGAACAGCCCTAACTAAATATTTACAAGACTTCTCACGTAATTATTTCTTTATAATAATCAAATGTAATCAAAACTCCTATATCAATAGCATTGCATTATCCCTGCAACAAGCGAAAACAATATCGCAACCAAATTCGAAAATATTAGAAATTAGAATTTCCTCTTTTTTTATATCATACGAGGCAAACGAACAGGTCAGTCACCTGATGTTAAGTGATCACAACCGTCCATAGACACTAGCAACACCAGGGCAGTTTCCAGCTTGTGTTTGGAGGGAGGGGAAGGGGAGGTGGGCCTCGGATGCTCTCACTAACCGAACGAAACGCAATAATGCAAGCACCGTTACTTCACGTTCGTTTGCTGTGAGAGGGTGGTATTACCTCATCGTGCATGAGTCTACAGTATGAATTGATACACAATACGCCAGTATGAAGACAGGTTTTAAGGTTATTGTACTTGGAAAAAAAACCACACAATGAAGATCTTTCATATTTCAAATAGCTAAAACAGATTCTACGAACAACTTTGTGCATAAATAAAACCCAGCGTAAACTTCTTACATGATTATTTATTAGAGTTTTAAAAATGCGCTAAGATAGATACTATTTTTAACAAGGAGTGACACCTCACAGCCGGCACGAATCGTTCCTTAGCGCCGTTTAAAGTGCGTACTACGATCCATCATGGTCGATTGCAGATTAATAACCACTCAAAAATAAAAGAGAGCGACTGAAATTCTCGTGGTGGCACTTGAGCGTTCTTATTAACTTTGTTTGCCATCTTTTTATTGTACATATTGAGACAAATGATTCATTTAAATCCAGCAGCAAATTTATTCTTCTATGGATATATTCCTTCAGTATCTTTTTGCAAAGGCCCAGATTAGTAGATAATCAGAAGTTTAACCGACGATGTGTGATGTAATGGAATGAAGCTTACAATACATCTACCGGGATAGATCAATAGGTGCTTGAGTGAAAATTATTAATTAAAGAAAACTATTGTATTGATGACGATTTATCTATGTTAGCAACTAAAGACACAATTATTTTAAAGTATTATATCGCAATTTTTTTTTATATAATAGGAGGCAAACGAACTGGCGGGTCCATAGATACTAGTAAAACTATTAATTAAAGAAAACTATTGTATTGATGACGATTTATCTATGTTAGCAACTAAAGACACAATTATTTTAAAGTATTATATCGCAATTTTTTTTTATATAATAGGAGGCAAACGAACTGGCGGGTCCATAGATACTAGTAAAACCAGGGGAGTAGCAAGTGCATTGCCATTCTGTGTTTGGGGGGAAGAGGGGGAGGGGAGGTGGGTCTCCGGCGCTCTCACTGACCGAACGAAACGCAACAATGCAAGCACTGTTACTTCACGTCGGTGTCTGTGGGTCGGGTGGGTACCCCGGGCGAGACGACTTATTCATAGCTTCAGCGTGGCTCTACCACCTATAAAATACTATAGTTCCATCACGGTATTTTCTTACGTCGTAAATTAAGGATTATTTAAAGGACTTGGTGTCATATCGAGAGCGAAACGAGAACAGAAACTATTGAATATAACTTCAAAACTGAGAACTTATATGACATACAAGATGTAACCAAGGCCTACTAAGTAAAATCTTCTTAAGTCTACACAGAAAAGAGCACATTTCTGCTTACACAGATCTGAATTTTACATCTGAAGCAGATAGTTAACCAATTCTGTTATATTCGGGACCAAGTGTATACGCGATCTTTGAATTAAGTCCAGATCAATAGCGTAATATTACCATAACAAATAAGTACATTAAATTTCTGCCAACAAATTCCATGATCTCAAATTTGCATTATTCTAAATGATCGAAATAAAACTAAGCGTTAAAAGATTAAGATGGAAAGTGAAGCAAAAGTTTCACGGCCAATTTAAGGTACTTACGATCTCGACGAATAATTTGGCAAGGCTCTTTTGTTCCGCTAAACTTTTACCTTATTCTTGGAAACGTAAATATTTGAATGAAAAATAATTTGAACGTACTTTTAAAGTATATTAAATTAGTACATGTTGCTTAGACTTTTTTGATAAGTGTATATAGACTCACGCTCGCACTTATAGTATTTATAGGGATATGAAACTAAATGAATGGTTTTTCCTCTAAAGCCGTGATATTACAAAAAGGTTAAAAACGTATTGAATACTTACTTTTAAAAAAATTTGGGTACTTCGTATTAAATGCACGAATGAACTATTTTATGAATAAATTAACTAAAAACAAATATTAAATCATAAACTGAAAATTAAATTCGTTTCTCTATGTTATTATGATGAAATAATTTACAGTAATCCAGCGGGATTCGAAAACTCACACATTGAATTAAATCCATGTGAGAAGTAATGGAATACAAATGGACTGCTCATTTATATTATAATCCCGAAATAATTAATTCATATTTTAAAACAAATGCAGTAGAGATATACACAGATTAAAATTTTAAACATTCAGCGTACCGAATTGAAATGTTCTAGACACTGGAATGTCACTAACGAATGTAGACGTCAGCTACAGTGCCTACGTCGTAGGCACTCGCTACGTCGCCTACGCCGTAGTCACTTATTACGAGCGCTACGTGACCACAGCTCGGCAGCGTTAAAGGCGGACGGATCGACTTATTTGGGGCGGAATGTCCGCTCTTGAAATTTGAAGCCCATTTGTGGTTTAGATGTCAATAGGTACTTCATTCTACATAACTTAAAGTTTAGCTTTGCTCAGTGGTTACCATGTTAGAGCATAGTGTCAAAATTACAAAAACTTTTGATAGAGTGAATCGATTTTAATAAAACTAAGATTAAATGATACTCGAAGATATATTTTATGATTATCTTGGTGAGGCTTTATCGTAAACACAGTACTTGTACAGCAGTGATGTGTGTTCAACAAACATGAACTCGAGAGAAAACAATTTTTCAAAAATTCAATATTATAATATAACATTTTATACAAAACGGTCGTACTGTGAAGAGAAGATTTCGTCGCAAGCTTACAATACATCTACCGGGATAGATCAATAGGTGCTTGAGTGAAAATTATTAATTAAAGAAAACTATTGTATTGATGACGATTTATCTATGTTAGCAACTAAAGACACAATTATTTTAAAGTATTATATCGCAATTTTTTTTTATATAATAGGAGGCAAACGAACTGGCGGGTCCATAGATACTAGTAAAACCAGGGGAGTAGCAAGTGCATTGCCATTCTGTGTTTGGGGGGAAGAGGGGGAGGGGAGGTGGGTCTCCGGCGCTCTCACTGACCGAACGAAACGCAACAATGCAAGCACTGTTACTTCACGTCGGTGTCTGTGGGTCGGGTGGGTACCCCGGGCGAGACGACTTATTCATAGCTTCAGCGTGGCTCTACCACCTATAAAATACTATAGTTCCATCACGGTATTTTCTTACGTCGTAAATTAAGGATTATTTAAAGGACTTGGTGTCATATCGAGAGCGAAACGAGAACAGAAACTATTGAATATAACTTCAAAACTGAGAACTTATATGACATACAAGATGTAACCAAGGCCTACTAAGTAAAATCTTCTTAAGTCTACACAGAAAAGAGCACATTTCTGCTTACACAGATCTGAATTTTACATCTGAAGCAGATAGTTAACCAATTCTGTTATATTCGGGACCAAGTGTATACGCGATCTTTGAATTAAGTCCAGATCAATAGCGTAATATTACCATAACAAATAAGTACATTAAATTTCTGCCAACAAATTCCATGATCTCAAATTTGCATTATTCTAAATGATCGAAATAAAACTAAGCGTTAAAAGATTAAGATGGAAAGTGAAGCAAAAGTTTCACGGCCAATTTAAGGTACTTACGATCTCGACGAATAATTTGGCAAGGCTCTTTTGTTCCGCTAAACTTTTACCTTATTCTTGGAAACGTAAATATTTGAATGAAAAATAATTTGAACGTACTTTTAAAGTATAGGTAATTTATTTAAGAAGAAAAAATGTTTGTATTTTTAATGAATAGGAACTGACATAATAAGAAAAAGGACGTCCCACCAGTGTTATTAAACGTTTGATTTTAATTACGAATATTCCAAAGGCATTGAAACTCTTTGCTCGGTTTCCGAGGTACTTTAATTGTACTTTATCTGTTCAATAGCGTTATCGGTTTCATTACTTTTCAAATTGCGTTTCTGAACACCCAATCATAAGATAAATGTCAGTAAAAATCAACGCGCCAATTGACAGTTTATCTTATGGATAACTTTGTTAAGTCAATAACTATTGGTAGTATACTGAATATCTCAGAAACCGGGCATTAGTTTCCTGTACGTTACGTACGTACGTTTTTCCAATATACACGGTCGTTTATATAACATTATAATATAATATATTAAAATATATAATACAATAATATAAGCACGGATTTTCTTGCGGTTTCATCAGTAGATTAAGTGATTCATGTAGAAGGTTTTGATATATAATTTGTCAAGGATTTTTTTTATAATCATGGCGGGACAACGTATGCCGGTCCCGCTAGTCCATACTAATATATAAAGCTGAACAGTTTGTTTGTTTGTTTGGTTGAATGCGGTGATCTCGGGAACTACCAGTCCTAGTACCAAAAATCCTTCGGTTTTAGATAGCTCATTTATCGAGGAAGGCTTTAGGCTATATATAATCACGCTAAAACCAATCGGAGCGACAATGAAGAATGTTTCAAAATCGGGCATATTTTTCGTTTTGATTGCTTTCGCTGCATGTTAGCGTTAGTTTTTTTTTTTCGAACTGACTACGCTATTGATCCAGCAAGGTCTTAACAGCTTCACCGGGCTACTCTGTTAGCGTTAGTATTATATACATTGCCATGGTAACGTGGAAAGTTTCTATCGCAAACATTTTCAAATTAGATTATTAGATAGGTTAGACAGATTATTTTGTGCTCCTATTCATAACGTTAATTCTACGTTAGTTTTGTTTCCAATTTTTATTTGCAATCTATTACATATTATTATAAATATAAAGTGTGTGTTTGTAAAAATAAATAATAACTTTTTGATGAATGAATATAGCTGCAAATAACAAATAATGTTTTTATATTTGGTCGATATTTTTATATTATTATATTTTGTCTGTTTATTTGTTTTTTCCGGGTAATCTCCAACGGCTGGACCTATTTTAATGGGAATTGTACTGGCAGATAGCCGAAATTATAGCGGTTGACTTATTCCATTTTATTTGTCCGCGGCTTCGTCCACATTGCTATTTCCAAAATGGTTGGATCGATTATCACGGGATATTCACTGGTAGATTGCAGACCTCATAAAAAGTAATTTAGGTTTTTTATTCGCCTTCGCCCGCAGTGGAATATCCGAAATGCTTGAACTGATTTTCACGGGAGTTTTACTGGCAGATAGCTAACTAATGAACTATTTTATTTTAAGCTAGCGGACTCAGCAGACGTTGTCCCGCCCTGATAATAAAAAGAAAACCTTGATAAATTATACCTAAACCTTCCCATGAACCGTTCTACCTACTGGTTAAACCAGCATGAAATTCTATTCTGTGGTTTATAAGTACATTAAATTTCTGCCAACACATTCCATGATCTCAAATTTGCATTATTCTAAATGATCGAAATAGAACTAAGCGTTAAAAGATTAAGATGGAAAGTGAAGCAAAAGTTTCACGGCCAATTTAAGGTACTTACGATCTCGACGAATAATTTGGCAAGGCTCTTTTGTTCCGCTAAACTTTTACCTTATTCTTGGAAACGTAAATATTTGAATGAAAAATAATTTGAACGTACTTTTAAAGTATAGGTAATTATTAGTAGGAGAAAAAATGTTTGTATTTTTAATGAATAGGAACTGACATAATAAGAAAAAGGACGTCCCACCAGTGTTATTAAACGTTTGATTTTAATTACGAATATTCCAAAGGCATTGAAACTCTTTGCTCGGTTTCCGAGGTACTTTAATTGTACTTTATCTGTTCAATAGCGTTATCGGTTTCATTACTTTTCAAATTGCGTTTCTGAACACCCAATCATAAGATGAATGTCAGTAAAAATCAACGCGCCAATTGACAGTTTATCTTATGGATAACTTTGTTGACACACTATCCATCGCCGGTCGCCGCTGTCATGCCGGCCTGCGAAAAGCTGGATATACACAATCTGATCCCGGAACGCGATCCGCAGAAGCGAATCACTATGACGGGCTTTTTCGCCATATGCATGGTGGTTGCGACCCAGTCAGGCTGTAGAACCCTACCACCCCGCTTTCGCCATTGCCTCGTTCGTTATTCAGCAGGGTGCACTACATGCAGGTGAGGTTGGCTTGCGTGTCTCAAGTCTTATATGTTATTCGACAACCCTTACACCCCAAATGTTAGACGACATAGTCATTTACCATCGGATGAGATTGTGGGCGAAACTTAAAAACCTGTGTGGTTTAAAAACATGATGTCCAAAATTTGGTTCTTCTTTTAATTATGCAATTAATTCCATCTAAGCTTAGCGAATTTAGTGTTAATCTCTTGATGCGAGCTAAAAAGCTGACTGTTACTAAGAGATCCCGATGCGAATGGCTTTGATGAAATTAAATGTACTTTCTGGTAGTATTTTTTATTTATTTGACCCCAGATATGGGCAATTACACAGGGAACCGAAGTGTCGATATGTGGTCGTAGATTATATGGTGCGTTTTAATAGCCATGATGCAATACCTTCTAATACACCAACCGCGTACAAAAGAAAAGCTATTTGGATGCGTGAAACCATGGAATTTTTTAATTTATACGGTAATTACACGCTATAACTCTTGAATTGCATTTATTATGGCGCCATCAGAGGGTCATGTTACACCATGAATAATATTACAATTTAATTAATGTTTTTAAATGTTACTACCTTATACCCGTGGCGTTTCCTATCGGTAATGAATGTAGAATAATAGCATGATGCCCAAATGTGCCACATCGAAAAGAGTCACTGTTACAAATTTTCTTATACTAGTGGGCGCCCAGTGGTCGACATTCGACCATAGTTCATTGATTTTTTTAAATTTGAATTTTATTAGGGTTAATATCATTGTTGAATGTAGAATGAAAAAGGGTAATTGGAACGTAAGAGTAAAATAATACATACAGTCGAGCATAGCAACTTCCTTCACAACCTTTTTTGAACTTCTTTATTGACGGATGTCAAAATGTCTTTTTTATTTATATGTGTGTATATGTTGTGTAAAATTGAAGCAGTAGTGTGAGTAACGCATATTTTAATTAATTTAATGTACTTCAAATGCATTTTATATAAAATAAATAGATTTCCGCACTTCGCCATATAAACTTTAACTATGCCAAGTTTCACGTTCATCCGTTCGCACAATTCCGTTAAAAAGGGATACAAAGTTTAGGCTTCACGTATTAATATATATGATGATATGTTAAAGTAATCTTTTAAACATGAAAAGCTTAACAATTTTCCTTAATTTTTATATGACTACATATGCTCGCGACTTTCGCATGTGTTTTATAATCAATCGATACTAGAAATATCCTAAAAGTCAACCGCAACTCCACCTACCGGGTCCAAATGAAAATCTAAAAATAAATAGTGCCAGTATCTACGAAGTATTTATTGCCATTCCTGACTGCATCGACACTATACGTGATTAGTGTAACAAGAGTCATCCTTTCCCAAGTAATGTTGAATCAAAATGTTTTCATCTTCTGCACTCCTCTCTCAGCTATCAACTCAGTCATCACAACATAAACAACATTCTTCACGCAACTAGGAACATTAAAATAATATTATTATTATACACAAAAAAAAAATCAAAATCTGTCCAGCCGTTTAGAAGGAGATCTATCACATACACACGGACAGAATAATCTATACTGGTAATATAAAGCTGAAAATTTTGTTTGCTTAAAAGCGCTAATACTTAAGAGCTACTGGTCCGATTTGAGAAAATTCTTTCAGTGTTAGATATCTCATTTATCGAGGAAGGCTAAGCTAATATATCATCGCTAAGACACAATACAGGTACAAAGTTTCAGTAAGGGACATTCTTTTTTACTTTTGTTTTCATAGTCTTAGCTAAACTTTTCAGATCCCAAACACATGAACGCATATATACAATATACATATAATCGCTTACATGTATGTATGGTTATTTAATTCGCCCAGATCAATTAAAACAGTAAATAAATCATTATTTTTGTTAAAACCCTTCTACTCGTTTAGTCGCGAGTTAAAGTTAGCGTTAGCTCAAAGTAAGTATTTCACGCGGACGAAGTCGCGGGCAGAAGTTAGTTATACATATTATACATAAAGATTTATTTTTTTCTTTCTAAATGCTACAATTAAGGAGCGTGAAGTATGATCAACAGATAATAAATAAAAGCTTATATATAAAAGATTTCACTAGTAAAAACTAACTAGGAATAACACTAAAACCCATTAATAACGTATACACAAACAAAAAAAGAATATCGGTTGGAAAACAGAGAAAAAAGTCATTGAATTATTTAATCTGCTCCTATTGATATGAGGAAAGCAATTCTAAGAGTAAAAACAATACTACAACTTCACTAAGCAATTCTTAAAACTTCTCAAAGAATTAATTAACAAATACACCGCATAAGTCTCTAATTATAAGATCATAAGATGACGCATATAGTATATTCCATTCGCATCGCAGTCATCTTGCAAAAAGGTCAAATGAAATCTCCGCGTTGGTATATCCATATTTAGATAATGCGCTCCCACCGATTCTGGACGCGTCGGTAGTAAGCGATCAGAAACTAATATTAAAAAGATTATTTATGATCGAGTATACTTAAATACGTATAAAATAAATGAAATATTCCGTAACAAAGAAAGGGCTTTTTTTTTCGAACTGACTACGATATTGACCAAGCAAGGTCTTAACAGCTTCACCGGACTACTAGGGCAAGCGCCTAAGGCACTAAGCCGATTTTATTTTGACAACTAGCTCAAGGGTGCGCGGCACACCTCGGCTTTGGCTGATGCCTGACACGTGCAATTCGCGACGTATCTGAGCTAACCTAAGCTAAGCTAACTATTCATACATATATGTTATGGGATAAGATTATATGAATAGTTAGTATGAGTACAAACATATCATATATTAGCAAATGGTTCTTCTAATTTTTGTAATGATCGTTTTATTTACAACGAGAAAAGAATAGTAATAAAAAATTAACAAATACGTTTCAATCTCATACAAAAGTAGGATATAATAAAGCTGTGCCCGCGAATTAGTCCGTGTGAAACCTTATCTAAAAAAAAACCCCCGATTAATAAATTAATCTGAATGTATTAAAATTAATTACTACCTACTTTTCTCTCTTACTTAAGTCGCGTTCTCATTAAAAGTACAATAACTTTTGATTGTCCGAACCGATTTAAATGAAACAAAGACTAAATGTTACTCGAAGATATGACTTATGCTTGTTTTGAAGAGGTTTTAACATGAACTCAGTATTTTAGCAGTGATACGTGTCCAAACAAAACTGACAGACAGACATTTCTAAAAATGATTGAAATGTATTTTATTACTTATTCCATATACAACAATTATGGGCATACGTACAAACACGTTAGATATACATTCTTATTATATGTATAGATATAAAAATACATAGATACCTAGGTACCATATATGAATTCATATATTTTAAATTAAATATAATTCATACGATACAAAATTATAGTTTTAAAGAAAAATAAAACCATGACATCGTAAGTAATATCATAAATATTTATAATATTTATTATATTCAAGTATGGCTAAAAATAATATGGCTATTTGTCAAGTCCCATTTGTATAAACATACAGGTGTTACTGTTAACTATAATATTCAAAATGTGTTGATATTTCTGGTCGCGATCAAGAACATTAAACGAACATTATCTTATCAAATTATAACAGTACTCTCTTCGGAATCTAATAAACAACGTGTCCCCTTAGAACCTAAAATAAACCAGTGTTATCTTTATTTAATTCGGTAGCATGCGCTCGCGCACCCCGCATGCACTTGATCGATGAGTCACGGTCGCCGCGCACGGTCCTTGCACTCGTTCACTGATCTGGTGCATTTGTGCGAGCAATATTTTTTTTTAAATTAAAACATAAAGTGACGTCACTATACCCGACGGTAAACAGTACAATCCAAACACTACTGATACCAAAGCGAGAACAACAATCCATCGGTATTCGCCACTGTCTGAAAGTTTATTTACTAACTTTTTCTTCGAAATTGCCACGATTCTCTGAGTTGCATCTAAATTATTTTCAAATAACTACAACTCTGTGATTATATCTTAATCATGAATGACAAATCTTGGTGACTTTTATGTTATGCTCATGCAACACGTCAAGACAGTGAGTGAATTGTATCAAATTGCGATCACCCCTCTCTCGCTTTATATTGCCAATTCCAAATGATCTCTGAACTAAACCAACAAAATTGAAGAAAAAAAAACTTTTTCTTGGAAGATTAACTAACCCACAATGCTTTTTTTTATTGTAGCACGGCAAAGTGACTGCACTGTGCCTGATGGTAAGCACAGTACAATCCAAAAACAATGGCGACCACCGAGTGACACAATATCCATCGCTGGTCGCCGCGGTCATGCCAGCCTGCGAAGAGCTGGATATGCACAGGCTGATCCCGAAACGCGAAGAACTATGACGGGCTTTTTCGCCATGTACATGGTGGTTGCGACCCAGTCGGGTTGTAAAACCCTACCACCCCGCTTTCGCCATTGCCTCGTTCGTTATTCAGCAGGGTGCACCACGTGCAGGTGAGGTTGGTTTGGATGTCTCAAGTCTTGTTATTCGTGTGTTATGTTATTCGACACCCCTTACACCCCAAGACCCTTGTGTCTATCATTGTTCAAAAGTTATAACTGCCCTGCTCTAACCCACTATGGCTATTATTTACAATATCTAAATAAACAAAACGATCTATCATTTGGTTTATTTAAATATTGTAAATAATAGCTATAGTTTACCTCTAGGTTACTCAAACACGACGGGATAGACTTTGGTCATTTTTATTAGTTTTACTTCTTAGATACTTGGTCATTATATAAAAAAGATATATCATGGTAGCTCCATTTCATATAAAATGTTACAAACCTACAGGTTTTGTATGAACTACACGCTCAGCGACGTCTGTTTTTATGTGAAAAAGTGGGGCAAGCGGTTTTATGCCTGTGTTTTTCGCTTCCGCTACACATAACATATATTGTTAGGATAATAAACAACACAACGAAGTTGCAAGTACCAACTAGTTACAAATATTGTAACACTTAATTTAAAAAAAATCGAACAGTTGAGCGAGGTCGCGACCTCAAACCTAGTGCGCGCGACATTCTCGATAGCATTCAGAGGTAAATAACCATTCCATATTTATGTTGAATTTGTTTACTGAAGATACATTTTTATGTGTGTTTACATTATTAAATTACTTCCCTTTGACAGCTCGTTTCACTAAACGTTGGAAAATATTCTAAAAACATTTACGCCTTTTATATCTGACTTCATTAGACTATGTTAAGCCTTTTAAACTTTATTCGTAGACATACAAAGGTGTTTTATTCATGAAAGCCTAACAAACGGACATAACTCCTTTCGCATTTACAATATTCGGTATGAATATTCCGCTAATTATTTTTTGTGTTTGTAACTGTCAGGACAAGGTTTTAGAATTTTTTTTAAAAATTGTACTTAACAGTAAAAAAACTTGAGTAAAGAATATCCATGTAAATAAGGGAAAGAGTAAAAAAGAAGACAATAGGAAAATACTAGCAGAATTGACAGATTGACGTTCATTTGTTCAGATGTCATTGAATTTCATTAAAGGTCATACTGTAAAGAGGATTTGACCTCATCTTCTTTGCCAGCCAGTACCCACCGCGAAGCCGGGGCAGGAAGCTAGTTAAATTATATAATAGTTCGATATTTTTTACACTACCATTTTTTTACTCAAATAATAAGAAATAAACCCCGATATCGATTATAACCGTAAATTACGACTTTAAATTGGTCGACCTCTAACTCGTATATACTTTAACACGGAAATCGAAATGATATTACCTATTCCACTATCAATAGTTACCTACGCCGTTACCTACAAATATTTGCATTGCTGTGACCTGATTAATCGAATATTCGAGAAGCAAACGCCACGTGCCTCTAAACAGCTAACGCTTGGGAAATCATGACCCGTAATGAGTTACACAGTAACATAAGCAGAATTTTAGATTTACCCGGCTTATTGTAAGTAATCCCTGGAATCCTACTAATCCTGTTTAACGAAACATTTTAATGCCGCACCGGTTTTACATTTAGTAAAATGTACACGTTTGATAAATCTGAATGATATTGCAAAAGTTAACCGCAATGACACTAGGGATTCTTATTTATTTATTCGAATATCTAAATAACACATAGGAACTTAAACAAAATATACAGTAATTTAGAAATTCCTTCTTAATAATGTTTAGATTTAGATATTCGAATAAATAAATAAGAATCCCTAGTGTCATTGCGGTTAACTTTTGCAATATCATTCAGATTTATCAAACGTGTACATTTTACTAAATGTAAAACCGGTGCGGCATTAAAATGTTTCGTTAAACAGGATTAGTAGGATTCCAGGGATTACTTACAATAAGCCGGGTAAATCTAAAATTCTGCTTATGTTACTGTGTAACTCATTACGGGTCATGATTTCCCAAGCGTTAGCTGTTTAGAGGCACGTGGCGTTTGCTTCTCGAATATTTATAAATATACATTGACACTAGCGCCATCATATTAGAGATACACATTGATACTAGCGCCACCATAATAAAGATACATAAATAAGAATAGTTATTTTATGGTGGTAGAGCCACGCTGAAGCTATTACTGGTTTCAGCATGAATGGGTCGGCTCGTCCAGGGTAGTACCACCCTCTCATAGAAAACCGACGTGAAGTAACAGTGCTTGCATTGTTGCGTTTCGTT
>MU159583.1:129125-145212 GCA_015888305.1 Antheraea pernyi | reverse complement strand
GCACGATAATACTCCTGTCATTGCAAAATGGTCGTGATATACGTATAATAAATCCTAGTACCCTGTTAGCTCTCGATACAATATTATATATATGTTGCCGGAAAGACAAAGTGGAGTCAAAAGTTATTCCTAAGTCCCGACCGAATAACGGATACTCTTTCAAGACTAGTGCCCCCAAGTTGATAACTGAAATCCAAATATTTTAACTTGTATGTAAATATTATGTATTGACATTTCTTCACATTAAAAGACATTTTATTCTTGATACACCATGATTCAAGTGTGCTAAGATCAGCCTGTAGTTTAACACAGTCACTTAATTTTGTTATCTGATTATATATTTTAATATCATCTGCATTGACTAGGCAATTACAATTCAGGGAGTCTAAAATATCATTTAATATTATAATATTTAATATAGATATAACATAGTATGGTAATTGCAAACACCTCAAACTAATTATTTTAATCGTAGATTCACAAACCTGAATCCAACTCCTTCAAGACTCAACAATATTTAGAAAACTAATTTTATCAAATATTGAAACAACAATCATACTGACAGAGCTCTAATTGTGATTCATCTTCTACAATGCAATGTAACTATTATCTAGGTTTTTTTTATGCGTACGGGTATATAACAACTTTCCACATTACATATTTAATACAAATATCAGTAATTCATAACAAAATATAATGTGGAGTGTTATATGTATAATTGTAGTACATAGTACAAATTAGAAGAAAAAAATAATTAATATAGAGTCATTCATCCTTCCCTAAATAGTGTTGAATCAAAATGTTTTCATCTTCTGCATTCGTCTATCAGCTATCAACTCAGTCATCATAACTTTTATAGACAACATTCTTCACGCAGTTCGATACATATTCCAGTATTTTTTATGCTTATAACAGTCTACCTTCATATATAAAAGATTCTTATTTATTTATTCGAATATCTAAATCTAAACATTATTAAGAAGGAATTTCTAAATTACTGTATATTTTGTTTAAGTTCCTATGTGTTATGATAGGACTGACATATCTAAAATAGTAAAAGTAGCGAAATAAAATAATAGATAATAAAAGAAGAAAACTGAATAAAAAATTGTAATGCTACGGGTATATAACAACTTTCCACATTACATATTTAATACAAATATCAGTAATTCATAACAAAATATAATGTGGAGTGTTATATGTATAATTGTAGTACATAGTACAAATTAGAAGAAAAAAATAATTAATATAGAGTCATTCATCCTTCCCTAAATAGTTGATAGCTGATAGACGAATGCAGAAGATGAAAACATTTTGATTCAACACTATTTAGGGAAGGATGAATGACTCTATATTAATTATTTTTTTCTTCTAATTTGTACTATGTACTACAATTATACATATAACACTCCACATTATATTTTGTTATGAATTACTGATATTTGTATTAAATATGTAATGTGGAAAGTTGTTATATACCCGTAGCATTACAATTTTTTATTCAGTTTTCTTCTTTTATTATCTATTATTTTATTTCGCTACTTTTACTATTTTAGATATGTCAGTCCTATCATAACACATAGGAACTTAAACAAAATATACAGTAATTTAGAAATTCCTTCTTAATAATGTTTAGATTTAGATATTCGAATAAATAAATAAGAATCCCTAGTGTCATTGCGGTTAACTTTTGCAATATCATTCAGATTTATCAAACGTGTACATTTTACTAAATGTAAAACCGGTGCGGCATTAAAATGTTTCGTTAAACAGGATTAGTAGGATTCCAGGGATTACTTACAATAAGCCGGGTAAATCTAAAATTCTGCTTATGTTACTGTGTAACTCATTACGGGTCATGATTTCCCAAGCGTTAGCTGTTTAGAGGCACGTGGCGTTTGCTTCTCGAATATTCGATTAATCAGGTCACAGCAATGCAAATATTTGTAGGTAACGGCGTAGGTAACTATTGATAGTGGAATAGGTAATATCATTTCGATTTCCGTGTTAAAGTATATACGAGTTAGAGGTCGACCAATTTAAAGTCGTAATTTACGATTATAATCGATATCGGGGTTTATTTCTTATTTCTTGAGTAAAAAAAATGGTAGTGTAAAAAATATCGAACTATTATATAATTTAGCTAGCCTTTAGCTGCCCCGGCTTCGCGTGGTGTACTGGCTGGCAAAGAATATGAGGTCAAATCCTCTCTTTACAGTATGACCTTTAATGAAATTCAATGACATCTGAACAAATGAACGTCAATCTGTCAATTCTGCTAGTATTTTCCTATTGTCTTCTTTTTTACTCTTTCCCTTATTTACATGGATATTCTTTACTCAAGTTTTTTTACTGTTAAGTACAATTTTTAAAAAAAATTCTAAAACCTTGTCCTGACAGTTACAAACACAAAAAATAATTAGCGGAATATTCATACCGAATATTGTAAATGCGAAAGGAGTTATGTCCGTTTGTTAGGCTTTCATGAATAAAACACCTTTGTATGTCTACGAATAAGGCAAGCACTGTTACTTCACGTCGTTTTTCTAGGAGAGGGTGGTACTCCCCCGGACGAGCCGACCCATTCATGCTGAAACCAGTAATAGTTTCAGCGTGGCTCTACCACCATTAAATTTTAAATATGTATCCCAAGAAATTATGAAAATCTTATAGAACCACCTGAATATGAAGTAATTATAATAAATTTAGTATTTTAAATTTTTTATCATAATACTCAAAGACTGCCAGTCTTCGCTCTTCAAGGTCAGTAATGCAGTTGCGACAACCCAGCGTAAATAAAACTAATTTGACAATAATTAAATATTATCATTTCAGTCTGTAAATAACAACATTTTTTTTCTACATTTTATTGTTTTTCTTAATCAAAATTCGAAAAACATTGATATTTAACCGACCATTACTTATTTTAAAACATTCTTAAACCTTTAAGTACCTATCATTTGCGTGTAACTAAAGTATACTTCTGTTTTCAATGTCACAATATTTAGGTACTGCATTATAAATACAATGACAAATTAAATCGATAGTAATTCGTTACGGCTCTTACAGTGTCACTTAAAACTCAGATTACGTTACGAAACATACTAAATTTAATGTTATTCTTCTCAATGAGAATGAAAACGACTACAAAAGTAATATTTAGCCTTCGAGTATGTGACATATAAATTTATGAAGGAAATTAAATATAAGATAATATAGTTAAAAGGATAATGATTACCAAAAAGAGTTCATCAATGGTTAACAATATGATTCTGCTTACATAAAACTTACGTTATTTATAGAAAACCAAATATAAATAGAAGACTGGGCGTTTATCATACGTTTGATTGACCTTGAATATAATAAGACGACTTTATAATGTATCAATGTTGTAATTATTTTGAGTTATTTGACTTAATTGACAGTGAGATAGAAAGTTATCTAGAATACTAGAAGTTGTGACAAACTGGTTGTCCCACGTTTTAGACTTAGTAAAATCGTGACTGTGTATATAATAAGTTGTTAAAACCAAAAAAAATCAAGAAATATATAATGTCGGCCTATACGCGTCGAAAAGCCAAATCCAAATACAGAAGAAGGAGCATCTCAAAACCAATCGAATGGTACTAATAAAACACCATATGACCGAGTCAAGCAGTGTCGGCAACGTAAAAAACGGAACGCGGCCGAGCGGATCACACAGACCTTTAATTAATAAAGTTATAACACAGTCATTATTTGTTTAGTTGTTTTATTTCCTAAACCCGTTAAATGAAACACTTGCCACTATAAACAAAACATGGAAATCCGGAGGACTTCTTATGATTATGAAATACATAAATAATAATGTATATAGAAAATATCGCCCGTTACGAGACGTATTCACGTACAACAAACGGCCGTGTCCGTGGCACAGCCACACCCTATTTATTTTGTCATAACACCGACCACAACCTCGCCTAATATCAAATGATGATACGATCTTAAATGGTAAAGACGCTAAATCTGGCGGGTGACTAACTCACAAATGCACACATCTACAGCTGTTTGGCGATTGATTTTCAACTTGGTAGTTACAATTAGCCACGCGAGGTTAGGAAAAGCCTTACCATCATGATATGGTTTCATAGCAATGTTTGTTTTTCATTGAAAGCACCAATTAATTTACGAAGATTGGAACATTCGATGCAATCTGAACATACAGACCACAGCGCCTTCATTGCTTCTAATAAAATTACCGGAACGACATGATGAAATGTGTAAAAAAAAAACAGAAAAAGATACATTATGGTTTAAGGTATGTAATTCGTTATGGTACTTAAATCGTAATAGGGATACAAAAAGTCAAGATCTAGGAGGACACAGTGAATATGAACTGGCGAAGAAAATGTACCGAAATGTCGAACGTAAACGTATTTTTTTGTCCGCCTTATAGTGAATTGCTTATTTTGTTCTTAGTCATCTACGCGGCTTCGCATGCGTTATATATTATTTTATGCAATTATAATTTCTTTTAAAAAATAAAGTGTTTATAATAATTATTCTCCGTATACAAACCAGCAAGATACATTCTTTCTGTCCTTTCATTACGGTACCAATTTATATTCAAATAATTTACATTAATTAATATATGGGACAAGTTATAAAGTCGAAAGTAAATAAAGTAATACAGAATGGTACTACCGAAACAATTAAATTTTATATTTAAGATAATGTATAAAATATATATATATATATACAAGCGGGCCCGGCAGACGTTATTCCGCCCTGCTAATAAAAAAGAACCACGGCAAATTATATACCTAAACCTTCCTCACGAGTCACTTTATTTACTGGTAAAAGCCGCATGAAAATCCAGCCCCACCCCACCTACCGGGTCCAATTATGAATCTAAACCATTCTCAGATCCATTGGAACACGCACACAACATTTCCTCAAAATCCGTCCAGCCGTTTAGTTCGACAGTGACATACACGCGTACAAAAGAAATTTATATATAATATTAATATAATTTAGTATACCGTTTCTAAAACTTACTTTATACTTAAAATTACTTAATTTAAACCTAATCTTAGTACTTAAAGTACTATTATATTTACTAAATAAATCCGCCAGTACCGCAAATATGTTATTTTCAAAACACAGTGATCGCTTTTAAGAAAGCAAACATGTTATATTCAAAACACAGTGACCGCTTTTAATAAATTATTACTAAAAATAAATGTAATAAAAAAATATTAATCGATTTAAATAATTTCCTTAATATTGTTGAATAAATCACTAACCATATTTAAAAAAAAGTCTTATTAAAGAATACTAAAACTATTGTAGTTCTCGCGACTATTCGCCGGTATAGCTATCGTTAATACATATGTAAACAAAGTTTTATGAATCTTAAATTAACAAATAAATTAAACCGTTACGTACTTGATTGAGGATAAGTAAAAATTAAATTGAACATATAAACCAGATTATTTCATAAGTTACCAAACATCGGTAAAATATTAAATAACATCAGAAATAATTTCAAAAATCAACATTACAGTTATAAAACGAGCGGTTAAAATATGAAATTTTCATTATTTATTACGTACACTTACATATATCGATTTATATCAGTTTATCGAGGTCAATACCGTTAACAATAAAACGTATTACTATTGCAGTTCCTTAATCACTTTATTCTGTATAATACACGCGAACTTCATTATACCTGTGTTTTATATATAGCTAACAACCTCGTATAATGTTATAGAGTCCTTAATGCGAGGTTTGAGGACATACTTAGCAGTTCAGTGTACACAGGTTCCGTGTAACTAACTCCTCCCCGTGACTTCTTCCGCGTGGAAAAGTTAAGTTAAGCACCAGTAGTTCCTGAGAATACCGCGTTCAACCAAACAAATAAGCCCTCCAGCTTCATAATATTAGTATCTATTTAATTGATTTCTATGAACTAGTCTGAATGTTCGACGGTCTGTTTAATAAATCTTCTTTTAATATTCGATCAGTGTAGTAAATTACTTCTTACTTCCTTTCATGAAGAGCAAGACCGTCTTACATCAATTCGGAATAGAAATAAAATTGTTGGGAGATAGTGTTTGTTTTTTTTTTTTATTATTTTAGTAAGTAATCTCCTGGTTTATATTACAGCTAAGCAGTCAGTCAGTCGGACGTGTTATCCGTCTGCCCAGGATGCCCCAATATGAAGTAGGTAAACATGATAAATAGGTACATACCCTACAAATGCGAAACAACCAGTAATTATAACAAACTAGCCTCTGCCTGCGACTTCATCCGTGTGGAATAATTACTTTGCGCTAAGGCTAACACGCAGCGGAAGCTCACGATTTTGAAATATTTTTCATTGGTGCTCGGCTTCTATTGGTATCAGCCTTCCTCGATAAATGAGCTATATAACACTGAAAGAATTTTTCAAATCGGACCAGTAGTTCCTGAGATTTCCCCCACAACGCCAATAACTTTACCTCTTTATAATATTACTGCAGATGAATGACGATTCTTTAACTCACTCGCTGGAATGCTATAACGTACACCCTTATTTAAAGTGTGTGGTTTAAGAAATGCATGATGCCTACTAATGGACTCGATGGAGTCAATAAATATCTTCATAAGCTGCTAAAGCCACTTATTGAACATCATATAACAAATACTCGTCAGTTATAAACACCTATTTCAAAATAGTTTTTTAAACAAACCAAACGCTATGTGTGTCGTGAGATATAAGTGCAATTGAATTTGGTGACAGATTTAATTTTGAGGTAGATTTTTATACACTCCTCCACATGTAATGTGTAACACACATTTTTTTTTATATCACAAGAGGCAAACGAACAGGTGGGTCACCTGATGTTAAGTGATCACCACCGTCTATAGATACCAGCAACACCAGGAGAGTCGCGAGTGCGTTGCCAGTCTGTGTTGGGGGGAAGGGGGGAGCGGTAAGTGAGAGGGAGGAAAGGGAGAGGGGGAGATGGGCCGCCGGCACTCTCACTTACCGAACGAAATGCAACAATCCAAGTACTGTTACTTCACGTCGGTTTTCTGTGAGAGGGTGGTACTACCCCGGACGAGCTGACTCATTCATGCTGAAACCACTAGGCTCTACCACCTACCAAACCACACATAAAAACAACACCAAAATGATATTAAAAGTGCAATTATCATATAAAAATTACAGAGATTGCAAATCATAGAAGTGAATACGTCCGCCATGCATGATGCGCTAACCGAGTAGAAATGAGACGCGTGCTCCACAATCTCATTTATTGGTAGAGTACCGCGAACTGTGACTTTAAAACCGCAGTCGTTCAAATGAAATACACATTCCGTGTTATTACAAAAAAAGTTAAATACGTATTAAATTCTTAGTTTTAAAAAGTTTCCTAATAAATGCACCGCGCTCGCCCGAGCCAAGTTCGCGTTATCCTTTTTCGCAAGTCTAACCTAACGTAATCAAAGCGAGACAAAAGAGCAAGATGGCGAACATCCAGCGAAATATGAGACCTTTTTAAAGGGTTCAATACGTATTTAACTTTTTTGTAATAAGACCGATTGTGTTTACAGTAATATAAGTCCTAAGTAATATTACAAATGCCAATGTAAGTTTGTTTGTAATGCCTTCACGCCACAACTACTCAATCGATCAACATGCAATCGTGCAAACATATTGCCGTAGAGTAGAGAAAAAGAACATTATCCTTCTACCAGAAAAAAAGCACTGTTCCCGATAGATCAAATGTATATACATATAAGCGCTTATACAAAATTAATACGAATTTATAAAAGTAAATATTATTAAAACATCCAATAAATTAGTACGACAAACCTCTAACCGACCCAGAACGACTACAAATTAGCCCGTATTAGCGGTAAACGAACCCGTCACGGGTGACCGCTAAACCAAAGATACGAATACCGCTGTTATATCTGTATAATGAATTAACTTTTGAAGGTGGCAGAGCCACGCTGTAGCTATTACTAGTTTCAGCATGAATGTATCGGTTCGCCCGGGGTAATACCATCCTCTCACAGAACACCAACGTGAAGTAACAGTGCTTGCATTGTTGCGTTTCGTTCGGTCAGTGAGAGCGCCGGAGGCCCACCCACTTTCCCCCTTTTCCTTCCACTTTCATATTTCTCCCCTATACACAGGCTCGAAACGCACTTGCGACTGGTGTTGCTAGTGTCTATGGACGGTGGTGATCACTTAACATCAGGTGACCCACCCGTTCGTTTGCCTGCTTTAGACATTACAAAAACTAACTTTAATTACGCCTTCTGCGCGAACTATATATAATAATAAAAACTAGACACGCATATGCAAAGAGAGTGAAGTTTTAACAAGATCTAACGGCAAACCGAAATGTGACGAGACGGAGTTGATTTACAACCGTATCGAACGATAAAGTCCTCGTGTCCCGAGAGCAAAGAAGTTTATAGCTTCTGCCACTCAGTAGTCCGTTGTTAACGAGCCCTTTCGAAAACATATAGTACACATAAAAACCGATACGAATCGGCGCGGTTATATAACATTTTATATATCGAGAAAATTATTAACAAATTTAGGATCAAAATTAAATTTGTTAATCTATCTCATATATCATAAATATCTATACATAGAATAAGAATGTAGTGCTAACATGTCTGTAATTTTTCGATATTCGTGAAAAAAATTGTTGCAAGTGTCTTGGAATAAGTAATAAAATACATTTCAATCATTTTTTTAAATGTCTGTCTCTTTGTCTGTTTGTATGAACACGCATCACTGTTGAAGTACTGGGTTCACAATAAGGATATTGTCTCGAAGGCGAGAGTAACATAGTCCTTGTTTCATTAAAATCGGTCCACGCTATCAAAAGTTATTGTAGTTTGAATGACGGCTCGAGTTAAGGAAGAGAGAAGACTAATAAATCTACACTAATATTATATAGTTGAAGGGTTTGTTGGTTGATCGCGCTAATCTCAGCAACTGCTGGTCCGATTTGAAAAATTATTTCCGTGTTAGATAACTCATTTATCGAGGAAAGTTATAGGCTATATATCATCACGCTAAGACCAATAGAAGCGGAGCATCAATGAAGAATGTTTCAAAATCGGATTTTTTTTTCCGTTTTCAGAGCTTCCGCTGCGTGTGAGCGTTAGCCCAAAGTAACTATTCCACGCGGACGAAGTCGCGAGCTGAAGCTAGTAAATCATAAAGTTAAACCCACTTTAAAACATTCTATATACTTCTAAACCTTACACCAAACGCGAACTCCATACGATAAAATCATTGTAAGAATGAGACCATTTATTTGTTTCAGTTATGTAATAGAACGATACTAAGCTAACATTTTTTTTTACTTATTAAACTCAGATAAATAAGAAGAAAAATAAAAAGCTTTCAATATAGGTACCTTTTTAATTTTCAATTCACTAGAAATACTCGTATAGACTTCTAAAATCCCTAAAACAATTTAAGAGCAGACGGATTCGCTGATAAAGTACCCACTTCCCTTACTAACCGCGCAATGCTCTTAGTCATTAAGCCCGAACTTAGGATGTAACCGGCTAACGAGATTTCAAACGTTCATACCTGAATATACACAAGTAGACGCTTCAAATTATTTTAATGCAGTTTCTATCCTAGAAAGCCTCTTTCGCTTGCTTTCCATTAATTAAACCATTCTCCGCCTATTTCAAGGACCCATACTTTTGTTTCTATTATTTTTTTGTTGTCTAATCTGTATCGTGGAATTTTGGTCGACTTATTTACGAATTCTGTAGATTTTCGCATTGAATAATCTTTCCATCGTTCTTTCATAACTTACACAGCCTAGTAATACAAGATCTCAACCAATGAAAATATGTCTATGGACTTAATGTTGGTGACACTTACTTTCCAACCACTATCGCTTTGATTTCGAAACGATAGTTTAAATATATTAAAGGATAGATTAAAAAACCGACTAAAGCATGCATTTTTCAAATTAGTTTTGACAGCCTTTACACAACTTAACCCAGTCGATTATTTTTTGTTATTTTTTACATAACACAAATAATTGTTTTGTTTTTAAATATCATAGCAGGCAAACGAACAGGCGGGTCACCTGACGTTAAGTGTTCATAGAAACTAGCAATACTAGGGGAGTCGCAAGTACTTTGCATGCAAGGGGAACCGGCTAACGAGATTTCAAACGTTCATACCTGAATATACACAAGTAGACGCTTCAAATTATTTTAATGCAGTTTCTATCCTAGAAAGCCTCTTTCGCTTGCTTTCCATTAATTAAACCATTCTCCGCCTATTTCAAGGACCCATACTTTTGTTTCTATTATTTTTTTGTTGTCTAATCTGTATCGTGGAATTTTGGTCGACTTATTTACGAATTCTGTAGATTTTCGCATTGAATAATCTTTCCATCGTTCTTTCATAACTTACACAGCCTAGTAATACAAGATCTCAACTAGTAATACGAAACGATAGTTTAAATATATTAAAGGATAGATTAAAAAACCGATTAAAGCATGCCATTTTCAAATTAGTTTTGACAGCCTTCACACAACTTAAGCCGATTATTTTTTGTTCTTTTTTACATAACACAAATAATTGTTTTTTTTTTCATATCATAGCAGGCAAACGAACAGGCGGTTTACCTGACCTTAAGTGTCCATAGACACTAGCAACACTAGGGGAGTCGCAAGTGCGTTGCCAGCCTGTGTTTGGGGGGGAAGGGGTGGTGGAGTGGGAGAGGGGGGAAGAAGAGAGGGAAAGGGAGGTGGGCCTCCGGCGCTCTCACTGACGGAACGAAACGCAACAATGCAATCACTGTTACTTCACGTCGGTTTTCTGTGAGAGGGTGGTACTAACCCGGGCGAGCCGACCCATTCATGCTGAAACCAGTATATAGATAGATAATAATAGCTTCAGTGTGGCTCTACCACCTTTAAAAAGGTTCATGTGATATTCCTACTTTTATGAGCGTTAAGGCTCGATTCACACTATGATGCCGTTCTCGGTTCGATCTCGCTCCAGTCTCAGTCAATATAAGTATATCTGAAATCGAAGACATAACTATTCTCGTTTGAATATTATAAAATGTAGCATTTCGGTAGAAATTCCCATAAGAATCAAAAAAAATATTATGAAAAACCACAGTCCCGAGACTTACGCTTAACTATTAAATTAAATATTACAAAACAAAGTCCTCTGCCACGTCTGTTTGTCTGTTCGCGATAAACTCAAAAGCTACAGAACAGATTTCACCAGTAGATAAAGCGATTCATGGGGAAGGTTTAGATATATAAATTATCCATTATCACAAGTCACTCTTACTTGAGTAGTCCGGTGAAGTTGTTAAGACCTTGCTATGGCAATAGCTTAGTCAGTTCGAAAAAAAAAAACATTGTCAAGGTTTTTTTATTAGGGTGGGATAAGGTCCGCCGGGCCCGCTAGTTAAATAAAATTATCCATAAACTTTAAGTTTCAAACTATAATACAATATCTAAAAAGAAATTTATATATAGTACATTGTAAATTTACAATTAACACCAGATTCATCTAACTCAGTAGGTAGGTTGAACATTCAGTTTCTATCAATCTATCTAATGTAGTTAACAGTAATTATCAAACAGCTTTCACGTCATCAATGATAATTATAAAATACCAAGTTAAGATAACTCTTTAATCGTAGCAATTTTCACATCAAGTGATCTTGTTAATAACGATGCGGCAAGTAAGTTGTTGGTATGAAAAATAATTATATGATCGCAAACACTTGTCGTGTATTTCTACTTGTTAATTTGTATTCAATTTAATTGAAAACCCTATTCTGAGAGTTATAGTACCAACATTTGCAAAATCGATACAAACTCTTTGGAGGTGGTACTATATATTATTTGGTCGTTCTTATTCATTTCTTATTTAGAATTCAATCGTCGATTTTCGTACATAACTCACGTCGTCATTCAAACTGAAGTAACTTTTAATAAAGTAATTTAATGGCAGTAGAGCTACGCTGAAACTATTACTGGTTTCAACATGAATGGGTCTGCTCGCCCGGGGTAGTACCACTCTCTCATAGAAAACCGACGTGAAGTTACAGTGCTTGCATTGTTGCGTTTCGTTCGGTCAGTGAGAGCGCCGGAGGCCCACCTCCCCTCCCCTCTTCTCCTCTCCCTCTCCCAACCCTAATCCCTTCCCCCAAAGGGTGGCAACGCACTTGCGACTCCTCTGGTGTTGTTAGTGTCCATGGACGGTGGTGATTACTTAACAGCAGGTGACCCACCTGTTCGTTTGCCACTTATGACATAAAAAAAAGTAAATCGATTTTAATGAAACAAAGACTAAACATTACTCAAAGTATTTTATGCTTTTCTTAGTAAAGTTTCATGATTAATTTAATATTTCATCAGTGACCGATGCACACACAAACAGGCAGACAGATAGGCAAGCATTCCTAAAAATGATTGAAAGGCGTTTTATTAGCACTAAACGTCACTAGCAATAATATTTTCCACACAACTGTGCAACATACAGACAGCTTTCAATTTACATTGATGTATAAATGAGTTATTTGTTTATCTATATATATAATAAGAATGTAAATCTAACTTGTTTGTACTTTTTCGATTTTTGTGAAAAATATTGTTGCAGGTGTCTAGGAATACATTTAAACCACTTTTAGAAATGTCTGTCTGTCTGTATGTCTTATGTTCATACAGTTAAAGTACCTGGGTTCACAAAAAAAAAACCATAACAAGAAATTCATAAAGCATATCTTTGAGGATAACTTACGTCTTTGTTTCATTAAAATATTAAATTATTACTAGTGGGCGCCCAGAGGTCGACATTCGACCATAGTTCATTGATTTTTGAAAGTTTGAATTTTATTAGGGTTCTTTTGTCATGTTATAATATCATTGTAGAATGTGATAAATAACTTAAAGGATATCATAGATTTTACATTAAGGCTGAGTTGCACCAGTCAATGTTAACGTTAAAAATTCGGTTATAGTTATTGTTAAGCAAAAAACGGGTTGCACCAGTTGACAATGGTTAAAATGACGTCACGATTTAACGTTAACTATTACGGCTCGATGTTGGCCGGTTAACGTTATTGTTATTGTCAATTTTTGAATCGGTTGTCAAGTTCAATAGTAAAAACTTTAAAATATTATGTCGTTGCTGAGAGACATCCTGTCGGAAAATGAAAATAGTTCTTCCGATGACAACTAGTATATTTGAAGATAAGTTGCGTCTTAGGAAGAAAAAAGTTTATATTTCTAGAATTGATCGGTTTGCAAAACGGGCCGAAGAATTATTCTTGAATAGATTTCAGGTTTCTAAATATTAGCAAACGCATTGGCTTTGTACTTAGAGCATTTGTTAAAACAGCTGACTATGAAGTATGAACTATTTCTGTTTACACGTTATTAAAATTTAATATGCACCACAGAATATAATATATAATAAAATATAAGTCGCGGGCACAGCTAGTTTATATATAAAAATAAATAGCATTTCTTTTACAATCCCATTGGACCAATACCATGAAATTCTCAAAAGATAAGTTATCTATAAGTAACAATATAGTCGTTTATTTCCCCAAACTACGCCCACGTTCAACGCCAGACGGGTTCCTCGAGACGGCAGTTTGTTTTACTTAAACACTTATTTTTAATGGAGGCGACACTTCGTATTTAGAAAGTTTTGCCCTTTTTAGTAAATTATTAGTAACTTTTAGAGTGCAAACACTTTCCTCCTATGTGCTTTTGCTAAGACGTTTTTTTTTTTGTATCTTTTATACATATTTTTTTACTAGTGGTCCATGTTCAACCATAATTTTTTTTCTTGCAAATATTACTGTGATATCTTTAACAAAGATTGCATAAATATTTGTAGATCAGTAGATATAAGGATCGTGAAATATAACGGTTTATAAATTGTAAGGAAAGAAACTAATATTCCCAATTATAGCGATGACGCTTAAATTCGTCAATAGCTACTAACCAAAAAAAATAGAGGAAAACGCCTGACAAACAGAAGAGAAAAGTAAACAGTATAAAAAAATCACAAAATTAAAATATATAGAATCCTTCTTAACCTACCTAATATTGTAAATGCGAGAATTTGTTCGTTTCGTACGCTTTCAAAGCTCAACTACTGAACCATTATGAAATTTTGCATGAACATTGCTAGGGGTACAGGAAAGTATATAGATACCTTTTATGCGGAAAAAAATATACTGTTAATGTAAAAGCTTACTGTCACTAACCGATAAAAACAGAGGAAAACGCCTGACAAATAGAAGAGAAAAAGTAAACAGTATAAAAAAATCACAAAATTAAATTATATAGAATCCTTCTTAACCTATCTAATATTGTAAATGCGAGAATGAATTTGTTCGTTTCGTACGCTTTCCAAGCTCAACTACTGAACCATTATGAAATTTTGCATGAACATTGCTAGGGGTACAGGAAAGTATATAGATACCTTTTATGCGGAAAAAAATATACTGTTAATGTAAAAGCTTACTGTCACTAACCGATAAAATAAAGGCAGCGAACGATCAGTACCAGCCTGTCTCTTCAAAGAGAGCGTGTTCACTCCCACGCCCACGTAACCACAGATCACGCCGCCGTGGTCTGGGGGTAAATTTCGCTCCCACACACCAGACTAGGCCCCTGGGCATACATTAAATTATCAAGACTATATTGGGAGGGTAGAGTTAAGATATCGAATTCCTGGAACTTCGGTTTTAATGATTCGCGAGGTCCCTTATCCATATATTACTCGAACTGCCCGTTTTTGTAATAAAAATATGGTGTCTACCTCAGCAACCATCCCCCACAGCAGAATAACATATCAGCCTTTAAAAAACCCATTACATGGCCATAGATCCCTTCCCAATGAAAGGTATGGGTATAGTCACCACGCCAGCCCACGACTTAATGGCGATTTCAAACTCTGAGAAATATTAGCGGCGTCGGCGACTCCGTCCACGTGGAGCCTAATGTAAAAACACATGTAACAATGACTAATAAAATAATTATTATCTTATATTTTAAATTTGACCATGAACTACCCCACTATTGAAGGGTGTTAACATTTCAACAGTCTGGCATATGTCAGAAATATGAATATGAGAAGTCGTATGTCAATAATGTGCATTAGCTTGCATTTTTAACTAATTTGTGAAAGAGAATGTCATTAAAATCCATCAAGAATTTCACATACCACAAATTTTTTACTTTTGTCATTTACACTGGATTATTCCGTGCGTTTTATGGGACAAAATTACTCTATATGCTACTTTATAATATTAGTTATCACTGTGTCACGTTTCGTTCAGTGGTTCACAATTTCAAAATTGGTCCAGTACTTTCAGAGTGATATGCGGACACAGAAATAGACGGAAAGACGGACAAAAATTCAAAGTAAGATATTTTTGGCTCCTATGTCGACAACAAAGCCCACCCCGATTATAATTTTCATAAAAATATTTAATGTACAGTATTGATTTAGCCACCGATTTATTATATGTATAAAGATTTTAAATAATTGAGTATATATAGGAAAATGACCGCGAAATTGATAAAAAGTATAATAATATACAAACTACATACATTTATACCCAAAATATATACATTTCAATTATGTTCAAAATGTGGCTGTTAGGCGTAACTTATTAAAAAAGTCTTGTTCAATGTAAGAGATCTACACAGCACAACACTACAAAAAAAATGGTCAGAAAATACAACAAAAAATCTAATCACCAAAAGATGTAAAATATACTTTACGAACTATTCACATATCACACACCAAATATTCATTAAAATTTCAATAAAATCGGTCTAGCCGTTTCAGAGGAGTTCGAACACAAACACCGTGACACGCGATTTTTATATATTAGAATAAACAACCATTTAAATAAAGTTAGCGACAAAATTGAATTGTTAGATATTCTTTACGTCATGAAGCGACGTCATTTGATGGCAGATGAAATGCAAAGAGCTGTAGGGATGCAAGCGGGAAGTAATCAATCACAGGTATCTCGACATTTTGGCATTCATAAAAGTGTTATTT